>UYRU01000047.1:0-14045 GCA_900617775.1 Dibothriocephalus latus | reverse complement strand
TTGCGCATTAGTATACATAAATGTCCGTTTTGAATTCTTGCGTGGTCCTTTTTTTACTCAGGTAACAGGTAATTTCATATAGTTCACTGTAAAGCATACAATGAGAAATTTGTTTTCTTTCTAGAACACACGGGAATATTATTAAGGGAGCCCTGCAGATCTATAATCATCATTATCATCATCATCATCATCATCATCATCATTATCATTATCATTATCATCACCACTACTACCACCACTGGGACCTAAAGAGTCTTTATAAATGTTCATCGTGTGCCAGACAGCATACTAGCTGCAAGGACGTTGAATTATGCGTCAAATAGTTTAGAGCGATAAAAGACCTCACAGAACCTACCACGTTCCCCTGCCTCATCCACCTGGACCCGGTGTCAAGACAGAGTTAAGAGTCCGAAGGGGAGATCCGACGCGCCAGCTGACAGGGCTCCACAGCCCGTGACGTGTGCCAACCACGTCTGGTCAGCGTTAGATAGGCCAAGTTTTCACACAAAGTTACGGCTAGCTCATGGTTGAGTTGGAGTGCCATCAAGGCTAGCTCAGTCAACTGACATACACAGTACGGACCAATGTCTGTCATTAGGGACGAGCTAACGCGCGAGGAAAAAAATGACGCTCGACAGCTACGCTCGACTTCTAACTGCGAAACAAAGCGCAAAAAATGAGCAATACTCCTTCGAGGGGCCAACCCAAGAATGACTCACATGAGAGTTAGGTGCGCAATTAAACCGAATTGACTGCTGAAAAGATATTCTGTTCCTAGGTGTAGAATTCAATTGCTGTAGTCTAAGGTGTTGTTAGGATTATTCCCAACGAGCGGCCCGAGAGAGCTCTCAGGTCATGCCATCGGTCCGCCCACGTCCAAAGACGCGCGCCTCGAGATCACACAATGCGGCCAGGACAAAGGGGTCAGACGGCCAATCGAGCCGCTAGGCGCACGAAGACACAATTTTATTTGTCTCATTTATAACCTTTCTTAACATATAGCCCCGTTCGAGGGACCATAAACGACTTCCTTTCCTTTACGGCCTTGCCCGTTGTTCTCCTTGTTGGACTGACACAAAGAGACTGGGCGGCACAAATCTAGCTTTGGGAAGCCATTACAACAGGTGTAGCGGGTGAAAGCTAGCTAACCTAGATAAGTTGAAAAAGCTGCATCGACATTAGGGGTTTTGAATACAAAGTTCGGCAGATTAGTATGGATTGTCCGCTGAACAAATTGGAGTAAGTTGCAAAAGTGAACACCATTCTGGCTAATCTAACTTGGTTCAAAACATGAGCAGGCATTGAAGATAAAACAGACGCCTTTGAAAGGCGAATGGTTGGAATTGCTTAAATTATCTCCGTATGAAGATATCTGGTTTATCTTACTAAAAGAAACCAAGGAAAAATAACGTATTCTGTAGGTCTCACCAAACAGAAGACCGGAGTCTAGTATTTACAGGAATATTTACAGCAAGAAACCTTGGAGCGGACAATCTACAAATATCAGCAGTTATATCATCTCTATCCGAAAGCGAAGTTGGATTCACGTTTTAACCTTCCAACATGCCTGAAGATATTTGTTTTATTAGGAATTAGGTAAGACAGAGTGGATACCTGAGCAGACTTTAACTAAAGAACACTGCATTTTAAATCATACATACTGAGGGAACGCAGGCAAGATTTGGGAACATCGGAGGTTACGGGGTATCAAAGAAACGGTCAATGTTATTTAGTATCCCAGAAAACCTACTATTTTTGTGCCTTGTGCTATAAAAGACCATTATGATAAGAAGCAAAGGATTCAGATATAAATTTTCCGTAACTGGAGTGCTTAACCTTAATTTAAAGAAAACTAGTTGAAGGCAAACCTGAAAAATCGCATTTCCTTCCAAAAACACGGAACGAATTCCATTTAAACAGATTATTTCTCAAAGATTTAAAACGTTTTGCCCCAAAATGCAGTTATAATTTTTTTGGACCGTATTTTTTTTACCACACAGAGAATTTGGGGCGTAAAGAATAAGTTCAGTGGAGCCTCGGTTGACAAACATTCCCATCTATGAGCAGTTCAGATAACGAGCGAGTCACTAGTAGACCATTTATTTCGCTTGACGAGCTTCCGCTCAGTTAACGAGTTGTCACTAAGTGAATATGTGTCTATGTCCACCGTTGAGTCTTACTCCTAGGACGTAGGTCTGTGGTCAGCCAGTTAACTGCCGCAGTTTAATTGGCTACGTTTCGCAAGATAAGTGTCTCACACGACGAGCTTGGTGCCGGAACGGACTAAGCTCTTTAACCGAGGTTCCACCGTATGCCTACTTGTGGAGATGGACGCCAACAAAAAAGTACGTTAAGTTTGAAATCAGTGACCAGACACTTTTCAATAAAATTCAGCTTCTGCTAATGTGTAATTTATAATAATAAATTATACGCCACTTAAACGGCGTGGGCAAACGATTAGCATTTTTAGTAAAAGCTTAGTATATCTTCGGTCACCCTGTTGTGCATTTGCAACCTTCAAACAATGCCTAAACGTTAACGAAGATAGTGTAAAACGCTTCAATATAAAAAGAGGATCTAAAGAACTGTTTCCCTGGTACGAATTTAAAGCAAGCTTATACAGCAGGATTTATCTGTACAAACCAATTTCGAGTTTCTCAATTGCTACCTGTGTTTCCATGGGATAGATAACGAAAGACATACACAACATTTTGAATTTGCACAGAACAAATCCATAACAGTAAGGTCATTGTTTAATGCGGCGAATAGTCAATAATAGTGGTCCAGGTACGCTGAACATTTACCTAAGTGGGTTTTTAAGCAAGAAAACAAAGTACCACGGTCCCCCAGTACAAACCAACTGCTAGGCAGTGGTCACTCTGCTGACCTCAAAACATTTTCCTGAGTACGTGTCCTATCACGAACAAATCAGACCTTGCGCTACATGAAAGCAGCCTATAAACGGCAAGATAAACTAGACCTATGTAAGCAGTTAGATCATGTGGCTAAACTCCAACAACCCTGGTAATCGCAGACCTAGATTTAATCAACTTTTGATTTTGTTAATCCTCTTCCTACTTTTCCTTCTTTTACTTCAAGTTTAAAGGCAATATTATTATTGACTATTCACTGCGTTGCACAATGACCTCGCTGTTATGCATCGATTCTGTGCAAATTCAAACTGTTTTGTACTCCATTCGTTATCTATCTCATGCAAAGACGGATAGCGGTTGAAAGCTGTCTCGAAATTTGTTTGTACAAAAAAATCCCACTATCTACGCTTGCTTTAAATAAAGAGAAGAGTGTTTTTCATTTCAACAAAGTGTATTGAGGAGAAGACGAATTGATCGCGTGGACAACACTTTTATTCCCCTAACGTTTAGGGATCCGTCGCGGATACATCATCAGAGACACAAGCAGGATGCAGTAGCAGTATATCATCAACTCTGAGGAACGCCCAAAAACTGGTTACAATTTCCAACTCGTTGCCTGACATAACCATGGAAAAAGCGAAATTACATAGACATTTGTCAGTCGAATACCTAATTAAAATGCTCCATAAAGAAGTAATTTATTATAGGAAGTGCTTGGCAACAGTAGTTTAGATAGTGCACCTCACATACCCATCGGCCCTGCATTTTTTCCTACGGAAAGGGTGGTTATAAGAGTTTAATGGGTGGAATCTTATGATAGGCAGTGAAATATACTTTAAAAACTGCTATATGCATTTTTGTTTTGTTGTATTTAGAAATGCTGTATTATCGTTTAACGTATTGCGGAAAAACCTGATTATCAAAATGCAGGTCTCTTGAAATTCCTGATAGAAAAGAAATAGTGGTTAGGAGATCATCTACTTCAACTTACCGCACACTTTCAATTTACACGCGGAACGACTTACTCCCAGCAGCCATGGGAAACGAATTCAACTACATTTTCCACTTTCAACTTACTCATACAAATTTCCTTCATTGCCTATCCCATTTCTCCACCCTCCAAACCCCTATAACAACCGTTTCCGTAGGACAAAATGCTGGAACTAGGGGTATATGTAGTGCATTACTCAAGCAACCTTTGCCAGTTTTTTATCGTACCTTAGGTATATTAACACATTCCCTCTCGGTGATCTCATATGAGATCACTTAAAAATTAAGAGCTTTCGTAATTACCTGTCTGTATATACGCATATTTAAACTTCATGCTATATCTATCAGGTATATTTCTCTGATATCCACATGAGATTTTTAAAAAAAAAGTCGCTCTAAATTAATTTATATATCACACTTTTTTACCATAGGTATCCAAGTTTCATAAAAAAATCAAATAAGTTAAAATTATTGGAGGTAATGGGTTTATATCCGGCTTTTGTTGTGGACCTGCTTTTTTCACGGCAATGAGTTTTCATGCCTGTGTGAGCCTATGAAGATGACTCAAACGGACATCTGCATCAGAAAGACCACACAATGCCTATTAAAATTACATCTGATCTCTTCGTTTTTTAATGTCTCACATGCAAAGTTTTGTGAGCACTATACACTATCTTCTTAAGGAAATACAAGAACGTATGATATTCCTTCCAGAGAGGGTAAACAACTTATAAGCGGAAGACCCTAAACGCCATTGCAACCGCAGATGGTGCTTTACATTACTCGGGAATGGAAAACTTTTTAAACTTAAACATACCTTTTCTTTGAGCATCAGGTTTGAAGAACACCTGATTTGCTATCAAATTATCACATGAAAGAATATTTTTCCATATATTTCCTATAAAATAAATTTCAATTTGTAAAGCCATCAAAAATCTATCGAAAAAGTTTACACTAATTAAGTAGTCATTTATTATTGAGTAAGGTTCCTTCGAAAGTCCACATCTTACACGCAATTCAAAAGTAAGGCTAACATTGCAGGAGATCGGTCACCAGCTATAGCTAAGCATTTTTCCTTTTTGCCAAACGTTGAGGTTTAGTCATGTGATTTTGGAAAGTACCACTGGCGATCAATGTCGTATGGGTTTTGAATGGAAAACTACCCCCTTAAACCCCAAGATGAAGTATTTGCAGCAAAAAGTCAACGAAGTTGAATCACGTCAGACAAGTTAACGGATTTTTTATTCCCATTCCCGATGCCACAGTCGGAGACAAACAAAAGGCAAATATTTTGCAAGAGGTTGAAACACTGTTCTCCACCCTCTGCCTTCTTTCATCTTCGAAGAAACGCCAGATCAGTGGACTATGTGCCTAAACGCCTGAAATATACTGAGCTGCACCAAGATCAATCATAAATTTGTAAGGAAATTAAAAACTTAAAGGATCAATTGAGTTCTTGTTCCAACGACCAAATGTACTATTTCTCAATGCAGGCGACTTGCAGAGCACAAGACACTGGTGGATTACGTGACTCTCCACTAAACCAAATACTTTGGCTCGGCTGCTATCCATAACCCGTCCTTCCGTATGGCAAAAATCACGCTTTCACACATGCTACCTCCTCTGACAAGGCAAAAAGTGCAAATTTCGCGTATTTCCAGAAAGGATAGCCAGCGCACTGAACGGCAGGGCGGTTCGCGAAGATGATTCATTTTCAACAGTCCATAAAAACAGCAATCAGAAGCCTAACTGTAGCCCGAAATAATAAAACCTTAATGTATAAAATGACTTCTCTAAACCGAACGCGGGTTTTATTTCAGAAAAACTATGCTCACAGGAATAAGGCTCCCGTTTTATGTGGGATATTTAGATAGCTATTTAACTTAGGATGCTAAGTCGTAAGGAATCCACCCGCTACGGAAGCTAAAGAGGTTGCTGCGGATACTGTATACAGAGATGTATTACAAACTACTAAGTCATAACTACGGTAAGGATGACTTGTATGGACCCCTCAACAGGACCTGCCAACAATGCATGTGGCTTTGCGCCAGATTATAGGGAAATTAGTTAGAGCTGTGAGTTTCGGAGTAGAGTCAGGATCCCGTTGCGAACTAAGGCTTGGATTCATGTTAACTGCAGGGGTAACAGTCAATTCTAGGTAACATCATAGAAACCCAAAAACCCCAGAATTCTATCATAGAGGACGGAGGGTGATGGTAATTCGTTTTTCATTTATTATTTTATTGATTTAATTTATTGCTCACTTATCGCGATCTTTTTCTTTGCTATATATATAAGGTTTTATATAATAATTTTATCTACTATTTCCTGTTTTTGTTTGATGTATTTCTTCTATTTTATCTCCTGCACCCCCTTAATGCCTTACCCCTATAACTCCTAGTACCATCGTCTCGCGTTTTATTTTCCGTGGTGTTACTTATACCCCTGTAGTTTACAGTGGAAGTAAGTTTAAGAGTAAGGCTATAGTTTATTTCGGTTAAGATACGGGAAGATCTACACCTCCAGAAATTTATCATGCGGTCACGTTTTCTAAGTGGACGGGATGGTCCTATTCCCTTGTCCTCCTTAGGCAGACATGCTCGTCCTCTTTACCTAGACTATCAGCTGGAAGAAACCTTCAGGAGATAAATTCAAAGAATACTTCCCTTTATAATTTTGATTGTTTTGAAACGTTTAACTTGGTCCAGAGTAAGTAAACCCACACACGAAAAGATAATTTAATGTCTGAAAACGGCAACACAGTTGACAGAACGAGAGGACCGATAGGCGACCTTTCAGAGACCTGCAACCCATGAGCCGGCTGGTAACTCAATGGGTTTGTCAAGACATGAAGCGACACTTCTCAAAATAACACAGGTGAGTTAACTTGCCTTGACCGAGAGCATTAAAAGGGGACATAGGAGTTCCCGAATGTCAGAACTAAACCGGCCGATATTCGTGATGAGGTAGTGCTATTTTGCATCGTCTACCTAAAATCAAATATCAGCGTATACCCGAGATAGTCATAAGGAAGCAGTGTAGTTGATCTACAAGGCCCTGTGCGAAAGTTTCAGATAGTGGTCTTTTAAACGGTGTCTCCATCGGTGTAGGGCGGCTCACTGACTACGACCGACCCCACCCAACGAGGAGCAGCGGTGTTCTTTGTTACAAGGACGATTTTGGCACATCAGTAACGTGCTATCCTGACCGAATCGTGGTACGGTTACATCCATGCCACTAATGCCGAGGCACAGACTAATGTAAATTTCAGTTAAGGTATGTGATTACGAGGCCGGCCCCGGTCCATCAACAAGTCAAAATTTCCACAGTGTACAAGCTCTGGAGTGAATGAAGTGCCTATAGAAGGTGCGGTTGCTGTTACAAGAAGTTTATTGGCATGACTTTTCAGATTCTCATCCGAGCCAACCATCAAAGACAATAACAGATAAGGACACTAGAGGTACAGGGTGCGCGGCAGCCATGCGACTACATCTATACTAAAATTAACAGCTCTCGTGATCACCATAAACAAGCGCAATGATTCACTGTTCCTTTACTGAGAGTTTGCTTGGGCAGGGGAATCAGTCACGCTAGGAGACGGTGGGCGACCTATTGTCGCATAATCACGAAAACACTTAACACAGATAATGAAAAAATGGGAATCAACGACTCGGATAGCCAAACCGTAGTCGAATCGATTATGACCATCAGCGGTGATCACGAAAGACGTTAATTGCAGTACGGATGTGTTCACGTGGCCACTACGGGCTTACGCACTTTGTACTTTTAGCATCCTTAGCTGTCACATTCTCTGATGATGTATGCAAGCGAGACTAGGAACGTCAACCCAATACATTTCTTGTTCCAGCGATCGCATCTTCTTCTGAACTGCCCGTCACTCGACTTTTTTGGGTTGCGGTCACTGCGATCAGCCTATCCTAGTGGGGCCATAGACAAGGGCTCGACCTCCGCGCGGCGGCGGCGGGCAAAATGGAGGATAGCCAACCAGTGGGTGCAACTGTTAATTTCAACAAAGTGGTTATCGTCTCTCTGCACACGCCAGAAAGTGAATTTACACGTGTTCTCTCATCTTTTATTAGCACAGAATCACATTCGCGTCGCCGATCACGAGATATATCGGTCAAACTATATCTTAAAGCAGGGATTAGTAGGAACACGAGGCGACAGAAAACGATGTACAGTTAGCAGCGAGGCTGTAGGTACGAATTAGTAACTAAATAAGTGTGAAAGTAATGCATTATTCTAAAAAAATCAGTAATGCAATCGAACATGTTTGTGCGCGCGCGCACAAAAATCTTCCAAGAGCTTTAAAAATACACATGATGCGAAAAGATAGAAGAGAGAGGAAGGATAGGGAAAAAGCAAACTTCAAACAGTATTGGTTAGGGAATCTGAAGCGAATAGGTATCCGACTGTTTAAGTTTTTAGGTAAAAACAATCTTTCACATACATACTTTGACTCTGAGAAAAACGGTTGAAAAAAATATATGAACACATACACGTCAGTTCGAAGAGGTCTACAGTGCGCCACAGCGTGGTGGGCGCAGGGTGGTGACTTGTGTGTGTGACAGAATACACGTTAAATAGAGAACACGTAAACATACGTACGAAGTAAATATTTCCATGAGGGGCCAAAAGACAGAAAAGAGAATTTAGTACCGAACTGATGTTCACAGGTAAACAGGCTACAAAACGCTGAAGTTGGGGGCTCTTGAGAATGAACTGATTGGGGGGGGGAAAGGAGGATTGTGCACAGATATTAAGTCTTCAAAAGCAACATACGGAGCGTCCAATAGAGAGCTCGTAATGTGTAATTCAGGGTAGGAACGGGAGGGGAGAGATGACAGTGCCGTAAGACGGCGATATATGTGTGTGCAGGGAAGTGATTACAAGGTCATACAAATGGTACGCACTAGCAGCATCGCCATCGGTCGGCAGAGTCTGGATAGTGGGAGGGTATTACTGCCAAGAGGAAGACAATGGTGAGGAAGGGACCGAAAGGATTGCGAAGGCGCAGTGATGATACGGAGAGGGCATACCCTAGGCGGATGTGCTGTCCAAACTAGGAAACACAAGAAAACTGCATTTGAGGACGGGTTACCCTGAAAGTTAAGTGGTGGAGAGCAGAAGATAGACTCGAAAGTTACAGTGTAAATGCATTTGACATAAGTACCAGCCGACTGCTTAAAACAAACCAATTAAAATGTTAGAAAATCAGTAGACGCCCTTCAATAAGGGTGGGTAAAAACAACGACAACAAGCAAGACTCTGGCATGATGGAGGAATAGTTGAATTGCTAATACAAGCGAACACGTCGTTCCGCTATCTGACAGTAAGCGGCTCCACCCGGCCAATTGCAGGAGAAGCGCCGGCGTCGAACTCCTCACGCCCCTGACCCACACCTCTCCACACACAAAAGCAGCAGATCAAATCGGTTCGCTTAAACCTGGAGCGTCTGGAATCCCAAAGTGGAATAACCTAGAAGAGAAGCCCAGACGCAGCGACTGTGAGACCTGGGTTTACAGATCCTAAAGATAACATATTACACGATTTAGCCTTTACGAAGCCCTGGCATCCAGTTTAATTCTGATCACACGAGATGATTGTTTTTTAGCGCTACAACAGAAAAAAGGACGCGGGCTTGAAAACAAGGAGACCCAGAAAAGGTCATGTTGGAGAGAGTTGCAGTGCGCCAATCTACAAGAATGGGATTTGCAGGTTAAAAGGGGTGGAAAAAGTGATGAGAAGAGAGAATTGGATCGAGTGTATTCAAAAGAGTCAACGTGTTAGGCCGACCGGATCGGCATTATTGGGGGAGGGACGGGGAAGGCGTCATATTGAATAAATGGCTGTCCGACAAACCAATATTAAGAGGGTAGGCAGGCAGTGTCTAAGGCCCGACCAAAGCGGCGCAAATAGATGTGTAGTTAAAACTAGCATACTTAATTTAAATCGTAAATAAACGGAACAGGAACGTCTATGTGCACTTTTAGTAGCCGCTTTTGGCCCTAAAAACTGACGGCTTTGAAAAAACAGATTTGTGGGCTGATACATTTTCCGTGGTTCTTAAGGAAGATCACGATTGTTTGGAGGTGACAAGGATGGCTTGTATGACCACCTAAACCGGACTAGGAACAGAAACGCACTGGCACCACTTAAAATAGGTGGCCTTGCAATATATTTTAGGAAGGGTAAATATCCAAGCGTCTTTACTCTAACCCTAACCCTAGCCCTTCACTTAACCGAAACTACGGTTCAAACGGATACAAACCGTAATAATTAACATAATCAGATACCAATTCGAATTGTGACCTTAAACCTAACACCCGCATTAATCGTAAAACAATTTTTTAAATCTTGGCACGAAGCCGCGTGTCTTTTGGGCGGTTACTATTTTCGTGACCTGCTTAGGCGACAATACAAGTCATCCTTATCACATTGGCCACACTCCAAATTTTTGCGCTTTCATAGAAAAACGTCCAAGATAATTGCAGATAGCAAAAGTGGTACAGTCACTGATCAAAAATCCACAACATAACCCACGCGAACAAAACTTAACTCAGTCGGTTCTCATCACGGCGTTGAGTTGTGATATGCGGAAATTGAGAAGGAGCTTTTACAATCCTACTCGACAATAGCAGTGTAGCACTTGTCGATCGTGGAAAGGGACATGATCTTTCCGTAATGCCCCCAGCAGCCACACAAACGCGACCAGTAAGCGCCTCGAAAGTTCAAACGTTAATTTAGACAAGACCCACCATATGAGAATGCTTTTCAAAAGGACCAAACCGGAAGAAAAAGGACGTAAGCTGCGTTGTCTCTTCGACCAAATCATGCGCGACGATTATCCGAAGACGTTTATAAATCGATGTCTGTGAGAGCCAATCAGGAGCATCGCCAAGAATATGGCACGCTCTGTCATACGTGAAGGGCGTTTCTGCAGCGACTGAGCGCACTGCTGCAAGACTAGGTGGGGGAATTGCACACTGACCCAACATGCGCGAAAGGGTCAAGAAAATCTAAGATTTATCAAATCCCGAGGAGCAGTCTAGGAAAGTTTAGATAGGAAATGCGGTCCACTGTCATTTTAACCATACAGGTTGGATCATGCATACACAAGCATAAGATGATAGTCTTTATTTTATTATTTTGACATCAATTTTACCGAATAAAAAAACAAAATGTGTTTATAAAAACAACGAACGTTGTTCACCTTCCTTAATACTTCCTCGCCGAACGGCACCGTTTCTCATGCTTCCCTTACATTTAAGCATTTGATGTGAAATGATAGTTTTTCAATAGCTCTGGCAGACTTCTGCTGGCTGTATTTATCAGCAGATGAAGAGAGGCAAGTTAAACTCTGGTGAAACTTATTTTTATTCCCCCCTACTGAGACTTATTCCCTCAGAAATTTGGAGGGGCTTGCAGGATTAAGCTGTGGTAGAGGGGTGCACATGACACGCGCTATGCAACACGCTCAATCGAGAGAAAAATCAGCAGCTGGTATAGTATTTAGTTTCATCAGAAATTAACTACCAACTTTGGCATATCAGTCTGAACTAAGGTGCATAGGTGAATACAGAAAGATAATATGGAGATTTGAGCCAAAGTTCATCAGCCACAGCCGGATGACCACAAAATATTCATTAAACTGCCAACATGCAGCCATGATATACTACATACAGCAGATTGAGAAGACAGATACTAGCTAAAAGCATAGACACGCATTTCGGTGATATTCTGCCACTACATGATACAGTTGCGGGGGGGGATCGGCTCGCAGGCGTGTCTTCAAATATTTCCCATGCGACTTCTGGTAGATACATTTGTTCTACTTATTGGCAGTTTAATGAATACTGAGCGGTTATCCCGTGGTGCGTAAAAAAAGTCGGCGCAAGCACTTATATCCACTTTAATTCTACGGCTATAAAGCGCACAATTTCTAATTCTTTTTATGTCTACATGACTCACTGCATCCATGTATTTAAATCATTAATTCACGCCAGGCAGATTGAAATTGGATCATTTTGGTTGGCACCATTATGTGCTACACACGCACTGATGCCCAATAAGCACGAACTTGTGACGCAGACGCCAGCTACATTTCCTCCACGTGAATAGGAGACCCCCCTCCCGGTAATACACGGAGCATTATGCTAAAATAAAGGTAGGTTAGCTATAACAGTGTTCTAACCCTAATCCTAGTATTGACCCCAACATGATACATCAGGCTGGCGGCACAGGTACTAAATAAAAGCCCAGACACTTGGTTGGCCGATATTCTGCCGCCGCGTAACACAGCTGCGGAGGGGTTCGTCTCATTACTGGATAGTTCAGTTTCGAAAAACAACGGTGCACTTAGCCAATCGTTCGACTGGCTACTTCGGCTATGTTCACCTTATGCTCGATAACAGTGGTGCAGGGAGGGTGAATTGCGCGTGAGTTAGTTTTAAGTGATAGCAGACTCTTGTAGCATCTACCACACTCTATTCACGCCCCCCCCCAGCCTGGGTCCGGTGTCAAGACAAAGTAAAGAAGGCCGGAGATGGGAGAGGGCGCAGGTCCACACACTGAAGACAATCAGCGCCAAGAAAAGCCACAGAAAAAAAGGGAGCGGCTCGGGCGCACTTACCCACCAAGGCACAAAAGAGCGCAGCTCAGAGCGAATGATGATAACGATATCTAGTATTGTCGTGAGGTGCTGCCGGCAGGGCAGGGTAAAGCGTAGGCCTTTTCACAGTCTCGGGAGACCGCGCTGTCTCCGGAGAGAGAGGAGGCTGGGGAGAGCCGTTGTTGTAACTCTCTCGTCACGACGGCTGAATTAGCATAGTGTGCTGCCAACTCGGGCAACATGTGAGTGAGTCCATTGTGACAGGTGGGGACCGAGACGGCAGCGGAGGGTTTAGGGCGGCCTATCTCAGACGGAGGATTGATGTTGGTGTAATCGACGCCAGAAGGCTGCAGTTTCTGAAAGAACAATGTGCACAAAGACAAGAATAAGTAACGACCTAATGTATGCAACCACACTCCTACTACTATTAACTTGGCCAGCTGTGTTATTTAGGTAGCCACGTAATAGTATTCTTAAAATCCCATAAGTCGGCCATAGGTGACTGTTTTACTTTTATCTTTATGGGATTGGGATAACATTTAGGATAAACAATTCGTTGGACACTTTGGCTTTCTGTAAGTGAAGCAGTTTTCTACGACTCCCAGTATATTGAGAACAATAGGCCAACTAATATACATGACATTTAATAAGATGGGTACGTCGTTTGGGTAGGTCTAATTTACCCAATTTCCTTTTCCGTCATGTCTCCCTCAAGCTGGTTTAGTGTTCCACGTAAGGTTTATGCCAGGGGGTTAAAAGTTATGGTAAAAGGGTAAATCTAGGGTTATCGTTAGGATCTAGACACAGATTCATCTTCAATTAAATAATAAGTCGCAGGAGAAACAAGATGTATTCTTCAAATTCTTTCCTTTAATTTAATTAGCCAGGAGGCAGTTCGCTTGGAATATCTAACCAACGTCTTAAGCGTTCATTTTTATGCCAGTTGGTAGCTTCTATCTTCTAGAATTTCAAATTACGTGCTCACAATAGTCCTTACCGATCGTTATCTCAGTGGAACTCAATACACAATCGTTCCCCATTAGTGATATTCTTGAAGCCGCTTTTTCTAGCACATCTGTCTTGAACAAGGCAAAGATCACTATATTAGCAGAAGTTTATGACGTCATAAATTTTCATGACCCCTCATTCAGCTGCAGACGGTCCTTGCCTATTAATAAGAGAATTAACTGTCCAATGAAGTGTCAGCCTCGAAGGGTGAAACTTGATAGGTAAAGCAGTAGAAACAATAAGTCATAGATGTGGGCGCATGGTGAGGGGTAAAGGAGGGGGGAGGTAATTGTCACAGCATGACAGTTCTTGTTATTGCATGTTCACGAAAGCCTGTAGGACGTGGTTAAGGGGGGGGGTTGGGGCAGGGGACAAGGTAGCAGTCAGTCCTAAGGGTGACGAGAAGGCTTAAGCGGGAGTGAGTTTGAGTTGACCCAATTGCGCCATGAATTTAATCACACTTGGGTCGATATTACCCGTCCAACTTTATCGCTCGTATGGAATCCACCAATACGGAACAGCAAGCTGACTGCCCAAGCAGG
>UYRU01000046.1:0-14093 GCA_900617775.1 Dibothriocephalus latus | reverse complement strand
CAACCGCGATCCGGTTGAGGAAGCCGGTCCTGTGCGCGCAGAAGAACCTCCTACAGGCTCCGATCTTGGCTTGGCCAACGGTTTCGCACTTGCTACCACTTCACCCCACCCCACACCCCTCCCCATCCCCTCATCCTCTGTCCGGACTCAACAAACCCTCATCAGCTGATTACTACCAACCCCATGCCCACTCCCTCATCCCCATGACTAATTAGCGTTTTTTAATAACATAATTACCAGCATGTTAATTTGTCCCCCTCCCTATATAATTGTAACGGTCCGAAGAGAATTTATCGAAAGCTACGTATGCTCGCCAAATACTCTTCTGAATTCTCTGATGGGGATTTCTATATTCTTATTTATCTTACGGCACCAAGTCAACCTGCGCTACATTTGGAGGCTTATATGATAGGGGGTTTCGATAAGGATGATTTTTGTGGCCCGCTGTATAGGACACGAGCAGAGGAGTGGCTAGCAACATATACAGTACGATCAGGAAGTGATGAAGAATACCGAAATTTGAGAAAGGCTCATAATCACTCACAATGCGGTATTAAGTTGGGTTGCAATAATTATTACCATGCAGGCTATTCTCAAGTCATTTCAGTCGCTACAGAATGCCAGCTTTTTTAGTATCTCTTCTCTTACCTACTTCAAAACTCCTATTCTGTAAACATTGGCTTAGTTCCGCGATGATAGCAATGTAATCATTCAGGAACTCAAGGTACGCGAACGAATAGTTTCCATTACTCATTATCAGGCAAGTATTTCACTATAGGGCACGGTAGAATAAACGAAATTAAAAACAACACATCCATTTTATGTAAGAAAGGATGCGTTCATGGATCAGAGGATCAGATTCTAGTCATAAAAATAAACCACAGTCGGGGAGGGGATAAGGAGTCCGACAATTAACTCATGTCGAGCTGTCTCGTGTTGTGTTGGTAGGCGTCAGGACGCAAGGTTTCATGGTCTAGGGACAGCGTGGGCGGCATGGGAATGCTTGCTTGCGCAGTCCCGTTGTCGTCTCGTGGCGTGGTAAGAAGCGTGTGGACGGATGTTTAGTTGGTCCTCAGCCACGGGAGCCTAAGTGCCTGAACAAACGCCTCCTGCATACATAAACTCGGGTTAGTTAGGCGTATGGCACTAACCTCTGTTGTCCCAAGTATCCGCTGACGCAGGAACTTGGAAAGATTCGCTGGCACTTTAAACATAACAAGAACCACTTGACCGGTGTCGACCAAGTGAGCCAAAATCGGGCTAGATATTGACAGCTCCACCTCTCGGTTTGGCCAAGGAAGATGGTGTTTTCGCATGCACTCGCATTGCTGCCTTAGTTTTCGACCAATATAGCTTACCCTAAGGCATAGGTCACACTGAAGAGGTCTGTGACGCAAACCCATCCTTGCCTTCAAGATGAAGGACTGGAATATTTGAAAATAGTCCTCTTAATTGCTGGAACCACATGCCCGCGATCACAGTGGTTAAGTGACACTATAGTTAAACGCTTACTGGATCCTCTCTGAAGGGTAATGTGAAAAGTAAGGCTTTCCTCTCAGCTGTGGGCTTTTGTGATTTTCGTGTACGCTCCTCAATGTATTTGTTGATAAATGTTTTGGGACAGGTACTTTCTTGCAGAGCCTGTTTTAATAAGAGCTAGTTCGTTCTGCGGTGTCTCTGGGGATCATATTTGTGAGGCAGCGGGCTTCTTTTCTAACTTAGTGGGACAAAACTGGGAAGAGTGCATGCTGCTCTGGCTATGTTCTCCTGTGAAATACGCTTTTACTTTTTGTTCCGTCAAAACTTCTATTAAGAAGGACGTCCAGAAAGAGAGGTAGTGTCCGACCTCATTTTGCAACGTGAAGGTTAATTATGAGTGGACCTGCTTCCCTTTATCAAAGAGAGTGGTGAGTTTGAGTCTTCCATCTGCTATGACAAAAATATAGTTGACATAAGGAACATAGTAAGAAATGTCTTTTATAATAAATGAGAGTTGACTGCTCTTCAGTTTGCCCATGAAGACATCAGCTAATAGAAGTCCAAGGGCTGATCCCATCGGGGTAAATCCTGACGCCATCCAACATGACACGAGATGAAGTGACATGCATAAATTAACGGATCGCCTTTTTTCTCCTCCCCCTTCTCTGGTTAATTTTATGTTTGGTGTTAAGGAGTGAATAAATCTTGACCGTGGGGTTAGGGTTAGGCCGCGGTGATATGCATTGTTCCTGGAATTTTACGCAGGGTCGCCGTTAGAACTTGGATGGGACGTTTCTACTTCCATGCCTTGTTAACGGAGCCATATAAGAAAGCGTAAACCATGTCTCTTAATAATATTGGTCATTTTTACTTGAAAGGGACCATCGGATGATGTAAGGTTATAAATATGTTGGGAGGAGAAATAAAACACTCTGGCTGTGTCTTCAAAACAGGCTCCTGACGATTAATTGCAAACTGTTTGGTGGCAGACATTGGCTAGATAGTTCACCTAGTTTTCTGGCACTATTTTGAAATAATATCATGGTAATGCACTTGACATCGACCTTCTGTCCGAATGAACCTCGTTTTACAAATTATCACAGCTGTGAGAGACTCAGAGTTATTAGCGTTGAATTATAACCAGTAATAAAGAAGAAGATGCGATCACTGAGACAAGACTTTTATTCACCTGAAACGAACCAGTAATAGCTTGTCCAAATTTCTGTTCAAATTAATGCAGTCATGTTTAATTACTGCGACCATAAAAATTATCTAAGTCCCAATTTAGACATAGGTTAATATCTTTCGTTATGTGTTCAACAACCGGATGGTAACGCAATAAATAATTTATAAACCTTGACGTCTTTTTTTATTTGAGCAATACTTAATGCAGACACATCATTCCAAATTTAACATCCTTTAAATTAAATTAAACAATAAGCCTACATTTTGCGAAACACTTTCTCCAAAACATTTATCAACATGTGCCCACTAGGAACTATTAACCCACCGTAGTGAACCAGGCTAGGATAAGGTAGACAAACAAAATGAAAGATTTTTTAAAGCACAATCATTTGTGGTGCATGCAAAAATATGAAGAACGAACCTCCTCTTCCTTTGATGCAAATAAATCTGAAAATACTCTCAAACTGCACCCCTGATCAGAAATTAACAAATTTTTTTTCCGCTCACCGAAAGCCATCAGTTTTGCATTTCACTTCATAATTTCCTGTTATCCATTCAGATACGCTCTCTAAACTACAGGCGACTAAAACTGCTAGAACATCTGAACTCCGTTTGTGCTTCAGAGCCAACACAACTATATGTCCCTAGCGATTATGATAAGTGGAAGCCGATGTCATGGACTAAAAACGCTACGAGAAGTAACCAGCAGATGACAGCGAAAAGGTCCGTATACCGGTGTGACGGTAAAAAAGACAGCTCTTTAGGATTTTAAGTCCCGATAGCTTCGAAGCATAGCCTCTGGACGTCTTAAAAATTGATATTTTCAATTGAACTACACATGCATAACTGCTTGATCTCCAGTGATATTAATCAATTTTCGATTATGGTTCAACTCGAGGTACACAAGTATAGAAACAGATTAGATATGCGAATACGAGTTAATTTTTAAAGCACACACAAAAGAGAATAGGCTACTGTCGAAATTTGGCTATGAGGCTCACATGCCGCCCCCACTCTATGGCGAAAATTATTCACTCCATAAACATGGCAGTGATGTTCAATCCATCCGCTAGACGCACGGCCAATACTAATGGTCTATCCTATCCTATTGCAGTGACCTCTACGTGCTGATCTCACAGTGTGGGTGGCGTGGAAGCGATGAGTTTTATTCATAAGCCATTTATTAACCCTGGCCAACCGTACAATATCTATCTTTAATTAAAATAGGAATATGTTTTGGGCAGCCAAAAAATTGCTTTGACCAAGTGATGGTTCAAAAATACTACGGGAGTTGGCAGGTGCTAGGCCGTCTGCATTAAGACTCGATCCATTTAAGGAGTTCAAGATGTACCCCGTAGGATGGCTGCAGCTAAATCCGAGGGTGTGTTTATGTTCTGGTTGCTAGTAACGCCAAAAATAACAAAGAAATTAGAGGGTTTTGGGTTTTTTATCTAAAAAAGAACTACTTAAAAGTCTTCTTTCACACTAACAGGCGCTTTAAGTCCACGCTAGTCAAAACACCCCTTTATGCTACTGATACCAAGGAGTTTTGTGTAAAACATGAAAAAGCTCATTATAAATTGTAAATGAGTAGTATGTGTGTTTGTATGCGTGTTAATGAATCTGCGTTTCGAGGAAAAGATGCACACAGTGCCCGCTACAACATCGCATTTTTTATTTTGCAGTTGGAAGAAGAGCCTACTTTCCTATTCACAGTGTCTTTTCTATGTTATCTGTTACGAAAAGGTCGCGATAAGGGTTAAATATAAGTATCCTAGCCTCGTGTCTGTATATTCTGCCTTACTTATTTCCATATACCTCAGCCTTTGCCTATAACACGGGATTATCTTATTTAAAATGTTCATAACTAGACGTAATTGGCTGAGTCAACTTCGAAATTAGTAGGAATAGCATTTAAAGTTGTCAATAACTGTTACATAGGCATAGATACTGGTGAACTGACACACAATAAGCCTGGAGGTATAAGACTTTAAGTGGGTTATCCCAACAAACTGTGTATAGAAAATAATTAATTCGAATTTACAAACAAACACTAGATAGAATTAACTAATGTGTGCATGACTTGCTTGCAGGGCTTGACTCGAGATAGCAGCGTACTGCTGCGTCGCATTAACCTCGACGGGCTTATCCATGTCCAAGCTCTGTGGAGTGTATAACCTGAAAAACACATGTTTAATGGATAGGCGATGCAGTTTGTCTCGCAAAGCAACCCCGAATAATGCGCGAAATGGGAGTGCCAAAATCGGAGTACATAAGGCTTTAATAAGATGTCTGTAGCTCCTAAAAGTATGATTTTGAGAAAAATGCAAGCATTTGACACCCATGGATTTTTTCCTTATCAAAATTTTTGTCCCGGAACCTGAAATATTTATTGAAATATTATTCTTCAAAATAAACCAGCGAAAATTTAAAGTTGCGCGATATTTAAGTTGATTTTTCCTAATGGGTATAGTCATAATTTTTTTGTGTCTTCTCAGTTGCAATGATGATGATATAAAATTAAATGCAGAAAGTGTTCTCATTCGTGGATTCTCAAGTGTTCTCACAAATGTGAAAGTTCCGTCGACAGTTACTGCAGACACCTGAAATTCCTTTTTTTTAAAGGACATCCTGCCCCATCCCTTAAATCAAAAACATAGCATTTTAAACACCCATTGTTCCATGGCAGCGAACCGTTTTACTGCATAATATGCTGAATTCATATGAAGGACCTTGTGCTATTTGATAAAAAATTAAACCCAAGTTTACCTGACTGAATAAGCTGTTCGCGATGTGTGTTTTACCTCATATTTATTTAATTGTCAGCATTAGTTCAGCGGCTTTCACTATGTATATGGATAGCATCGGTTTTCGTCATAAATTTCCAATCCACCCATGCTCGCTCATAGTGAAAAATAACGGGAAGACTGTCACTATCAAATTAACTGTTATCCCTTAGCAATTCCCTACTCGGCTACTGGAAAAGGAACCTCTGAATGAAATAATCACGCTTGCCAATGTCATGGAAAACTCCTCGTGACTCTGCGTTCTTATCATATTTTAACAGTCGTGTGCAAAACACTGAATACTGAATACTGTGTTGTTCGTGGAACATCACTTGAAGGAACTGCTTTGTGAAAACCGTTCTGAAGTAAGCATCACGTGCATGCTTTCGAAGGCGCTGTGTAGAGTTTAAGTTGGTTAGCTTTGGAAAGCGGTTTTCAGAAATAATACTGCAGTTTACCTAAACGATATGTTTAAAACCGACATCCACCGCAAAAATGCCTGCTCAATCAACCGATTTAGTTGTACTGGATGCCAACCTGCCGGCCATGTTGGCATACGAAACCTGCTCTGTTATCCTATGCAAAAGCTGCGAGGCAGAATCGGTGCAGAGGATATCATAAACTGAGGGACAGTCATCACTTTCTCCTGTGGAACGACAAGTATACAATAGGAAATTACAAAGACCCTTCTCTAGCGTTCATTGTTATCGACATTTTACGGTTTATCTACAAAAAGAGTTCGCTTGTAATCTGTTTGTTCTCTGTATTCTTCTGTATATGGTCTTTGATAACTGCTTTACAAATATGATTAGACTTAAGCATTTTTATCGTTGTCCTCTGGCTCAAACGTCTTTTTAGAAAAAATTATGTCCGCTTTTGTCTGGATCTTCCGTGCGAGAATGCCGGAAAGCTAGCTTACTTATAACCGCATCAATGACTCAACCGTCAGTCCTACTGACAGACGCATGCTGACAGAATGGCACAAGGGGCTTGGACGACTAATCACATGTTTAAGAAGGCGTATAATCTACTACGACTCAGCGGCCAAGACGCAGTCGAAAAAAATACGTGGCAATCCTCCCAATGTGCACTACTGAATCATTTGAGAATGGGAGCAGTCGTCTTCTCAGACAGAGCATGTTATAGCCTGAAGTGTACGCTTCTTCACTCAGCTCATCAGAGTAGGTCCAAATAGAGCACAATAGTCTGCAGACCCGTATTTCTCACGTCGATAAGCTGATATGCTAGACACTTTGGGAGCCTACGTACTGCGTTTTCAATCACATAACTGATTAGCACAAATTTTGCTATACAGGCCTAGACACTGACCAGAGAGTACGCCCCGTTCATTGAACATTTAATCAGGGTTTATTAAATTTTTTTGTTCCGTTAAATGGTGACAAGGATCTTAATCAAAGAATCGTACCTAAAAACACAGTGGAGCGTTCCCGGAAGCAGTTCTAAAGGATGCAATGGGACACCTGCAAGCGGAAGATGAGTAGTTTGAAAGGTCGAACTCATAGTAGCGCCGAGCACCAGAAACAGGTGTTGATTTTCGGATCACATGGATTCTGTGACGTTGAGTTCCCCTGAGAATCCAAGGCTTCATAGCGGTAATCTTCTTGTCCCAAAATTCGAAGATTCATTGTTTTCTTCCTTTTAACATAGATTACGTGTTTCGTTTAAGGGGCGAAATGAAAAGCTGAAATCCGGAGAGTACTGACTTGTATTTTCTAGGTCTTTCAAAACTTAGTAGTATTTCATAGTTACGAATTGAGCAATTAGAAAACTTAATACGCGGTGATGTTTTCTTGCATGATCATGGTGGCCTTATGTGTAGGAAAAGGTGATTATCATTGGCTTGGTATCGCATTTTTTGATTTGCCTGCTTGTTGCTCCACACACATGCCTAAATAATGACTCTAATCCCAGCCACGCTTTTTGCCTATGAAAACCGCTGAAGGATGTCCTTTAGTGCTGTTTGGCTCATAAGTTAACCTCATGTATCTCATAAATTGCCTCCAGTATTTCACTTCCAGTATCAATACCATGATACCTAATTTCGTCAAAATTTAATATGCTAACGCGGAGTTGTTTCTTCCAAATACCACTTTCCATTCTGGGTCCGAAATTTTAAATATTTGCAGTGAGTTTCCCCGTTCAGCGTTTTCGGTTTGTTTTCTGGTACAAGCGATTCCATTTCATTGTCACCCTTCCAAAAGACAGACAAAGGCATCCTCTCTTTATGTCAGAAAGCGGCAGACAGGGAACGACGGCGGAGGTACCGACTAGACGAACTCCATCATGGTTATGTCACGCAGCTGCACAATACGTCCCTGGTATTTAAGCTAGTATTCACTCCACCTGTGGGATGAAACAGTTAACATTTGCAAATTCCTACGAGTCCATGCGCAGCTCTCAGATATTTCAAGATTTTCCCTGAAGTTAATAGACCGCATCTTACATTCTAATAACAGTTATCAGACAGACTTGAAACTTTTGCTCCAAAAGACTTACTCCAGCATCCATCGAGCATTACTAAGGAACGCTAATTATCTGTACTTGCAGAAGTGGATGATACTAGTACTTTATCTACATAGTGACAGTTTGGGGAATGTATAATTATAGAATCTGATTCCGTCCCGTACTTTAAAATTGAGATCCTTAACCGATGGAAAGGACAGTCTAGAATAATTCCTTTTCCTTCATCATTGACATAACAGATGGGTTTACGTGACGAACGCTCCTGGGTCGCCACTCTTATTATAAAAGCGCTCTACAAGGCTCAATTTACCCCTGCATGACGGCACGCGCGTAATATAGGTGTGCATTCTTGAACTGACGAAAATAATATTACTACTATTTCTCAAAAAGTTGGCTTGTCAACATTTATGCGGCAATTTTTCGCACTAACTGTAAATAGTAGAACGTTTAATAAGCATCGGAGTTATCAACTTGATGTTTTTTATCACGTATTTTCCACTATAAAATCAAACATTATTCGTAGATGGAGAGGCAAATCGCGCATCAGGTCGACCATTGTTGCGACAAATGTAGGCTCTGCTTCTAAAATATCACTTCGAAATATTCGGCAAAATGTTCTACGTTCACGGTGAATAAGATGCGACACGCGAAAGCGATAACGCCGGAAAATCGCAAAAGAATTATATAATGGACGAAATCTGCAATGGCTGATATCGCGAACAATCGCCGGCGAGTAAGTCGCTTAATCTACGCTCAATTTCGCCATTTTTTTCACAACGAGGCTAGCTTAGTGTGCATATGGCCTCATTATTGTATATGAGGAGGAAAAACCAGTGAATAGTGGGCAAAATAGGCCAGCCTAAGCATATATATAAGATAATTTCCGTGCAAATGGATGGCGGAAATAAATGGTTGCTCAGCTACAAAAGCCGGCCCACTCAACTCGAGATGCTAATCCTTAATTTCTAAAAATAAAAGCAAAGCATTATTCGTAGATACCAGGGACAATACTCTGTCTGACTAAAATATTAGTCTGTTCCTAGACCATACAATCCCCCTAAATAAGTATTGTGCAAACGCGAGGTGACGAAGATAGTGCGTGGCATAAGCATACAGCCTTGGTAGAGGCTGAAAACCGCTTTTGGTCATCGTCGTGTCTACTTACCACTGAACGGACAATATTATCGCTAGATATCTGCTCAGAAGGAGGACCTAGCACGAGGGTTACGATTAACAAGCCTACAGGAAGTGATGAGGTTGTACGCAATGACTTGGTCTGCTCGCCTTGTCGCTAGCATGACTGTTTACGCATAAATTGCCGTCCGCCTCAAGCTACCGGACATTACGCTGCTGGGACCGCCGGAGCTTTGGCACGGCTTGGCACGGCTTGGCATGACCTCGAAGCCGACTGTCGCAGCATGTTTCGCTGTTAGGTTGCAGACGGGGGATTTAAGGAACAGTTTATTCAGCAATTCAGTCAATTCAGCATCGTGCCTGTAATATTCCATTGATGATGAAAAAGGAAGAATTTGACAGGGTGCGTTGATTTCTTCTGATTTAAACTTATCATTTTTACCCCACCAGCATGGTGATATCAGTATATAGATGTTATCGGACTGGGGGAAGAGGAAGATATGCTAGTTCGTGAGTATTGGTTATAGGTCAAGTACGTGGAATGAATATCACTGCCATGTTCACGGAGAGAAAAACTGTCACCCTGGGATGAGTCCGACGTCTGATCGCCACCTCTCCTCCGCGTCGGCAACGCAAGAGACAGTGCCTGTCTTAGCTTCTTCCGCCAATACAATACTGGATTTGGTAGTCGTACAGCCACTGCCTTGGCCGTTGCTAACACGCCCTTAGAGAAGGTGGTTGAAAGACTTCGTTAGGATCGATTTGGTGATTCGAATCGGCAAGGCGTGTGAGAATAGAACTTGCGCTCGACATAATGTCACCTTTACCTCACCAGGCGCCCCATTGTTCAGTGTATGTGTTCTGCACCACAGGGGCAGGTTAAGGAGTAAATGCACACGACCTTCCCACATACATTTTAACACAGCCTGCAGCCGCAATTACGTTTCACATTTCTAAACTCCGTGCTGTATAATTTTCATACAAGAAAATGACACATTTCTCCAGGCCCTTAATAAGACGCCAGCTAGGACACAGGCAGTTTTACGGTAAAGATAAACCATGATCCGTGCTTAAGAAGCAGCATAACTGAATTTACAGATAAAATGCTTTATGAATGGGTATTCCAGGTACTTAAGCAATCTCATAATATGAAAATAGGCTAAAACCGAAGATAGCCTTTTCTGTGGAATTAAAGGTTGAACAAGAAGATATATTTCGCTTACAAACGGATGCAATAAAACACACTGTTGTGCCTTTTCCCTATATTACATATACGGTATAACGCAGCCGTCGACAGTCAATGAGAAAAAGTCGCGCTACATGTTTGATCATTTTAAAGGGCCATGGTTTCAAAAATGGCCAAAATGCAAATTTCCCTCAAAAGGCTGGATCAAGAAGTAACTGAACTATTTCCAGAATTCTGCTACATGGTAAGCGACATCATAACACGATGGACGGAATGCTTTTTAATTAAAAAAACCTTTCGGAATTTCGTTTTATATTTTGGAAATAACCTCCCCATTGTATGTCTGCAGAGCACTCACTACTCATGCTACGGCATCTGTTTGTCCCGTTGTACCTCGATGTCTGGCTGTCGACTTTCAAATGCTCCTTCTCTCTACCATTTTCCTCGGCACTGTTCAAAAAGAGTCAAAACATTTGCGATGCAGCAAACCATTCTCCACAAATCGCATATTTTGCACCGAGCAGAGCTCACACCATTCTACGGTAGTCAGCCTTTCCTGTCGGAAACTTTCCCTGTTGTTGTAATTTGAGACAGGCGGTGCGCAGGATCATATCATGTGATTAATCTTATTAAATTTAATCATAAACTAGGCTTTAAAAAGAGAAATCCACGTGTACACGCGTACCAGCTCATAAACCGCGACTACGTTTGCAATAATGTTCTCCTTATTTTATGGGTGGGGTGGAGTGGAGCCGCGGTACCCTCTAGTTTAATTTTCAACACTGCGAGCGATGACGCACACACCTCGAAACCTTAGTACAACATAGTTTGCCAAAGCCTGTACTTACACCCCAAAATACAATCGTCAAATTTAAAGAAACGGTACGTCCGTTTGTCAAGATACGAAGGACTACTAACTACCCCAGCATAGGTTCCTAAAGAAAACAGTTTGTTTGGGCTATTCTAGTCATAATATGGTTTACCTCAGTCACTCATAATTATATTGTTTGCAGGAAATGGAGGGCATGTGGAATAACACGGAAAATATGTCTTATATCTAAATATTATTTCGAGGTTCAATGTGGATTTAGGACTTTTAGGAAAAAAATGCAAATTATTAGGATCGAGAGATTCACTTAAGGCATGCGAAGTGAAAAATACAAGATCAAATAATTAAGAGCACAATAAGTTAGGTTTGAGTAGGTTTAGCTTGATATTGAACGCTTTAATGAATAGTATTATCTTGTCACTTTTCTTCATTATACAGTCAGGACGTCGGTAGATTGTGAATGATTTTAATCCCCTTGACTGAACTATGTAGTCAGTCGTCCAGCTTAGTAAACTTAGATTGAACTGTTTGTCTTACAAATATATACTGGCTGTTCACAGAATGCCCCCAATAAACCTTTGATTATTTTAGGATAGGTGAATCGCACGCCACACTTATTTTAGTGTCTGAGATGTCCGACCATACCTCACCTTGAGAGGGAACATAATAAGCTCAAGTCGTATTCGAGGATAAAAGTATATGGCCCGTGCCCAGAAAAATTGAACAAATGGAGGGAGACAAATGATTTTAACATTGGCCAAAAAAATTTGATCTGGTACTAAGGCATACCCGGCGCTGAAAGAATGGCCCTCTTTGTAAGAACTGTTAGCTCATTTGAGGATTAAAGTGTTGGCAGATAGCCAGAAAATTGATTTTCTGGGTCACTTTGACGGCAGACAGTATGAACTCACCGCAAACTATAGTCAATTTGTTGTCCTACTAGGGGCTTTCTGTGTAAGCTGGAAGTAAGCAGGTGGATACGGTTCATATTAATCATTTAAATTTGGCTTTATTTCTGACAAGACATGGAAGTTGCGACCCGATGTAATGAAACAAACATATGTAAGGATCGACCGTGTATGCTTAGTAATACGATTCATAAAACCGTTTAAGTTTCACGGCACGTATTATTGATTTCAGGTGGAGGAGCAAGTGTTGGCTGCATTTTAAAAACATAAGACTTGGAAATTAAAATCTAGCTCCATTAATCCTACTGCTGCCTCCAGTAGGTGTATGAATACACACCATTTCAGTGTTCCTTCCACTTCTACTTGGATTTTCAAGGCGTCTTCAAGTCTTCTTATTTTCTTAGTAAAACTAGCCAGTGTTGTTTAGCCGCAGAAAAATAACCACATCTGTCCAAATACACATCATCTCCACAATTGTCGATAGACTTCCACTGAAAAACACGTTCTGGTCCTTAAAAAGTGCCTATGCACACCGGCTTTTAAACGACAGTCGGATAACGAGTGCACTCACAGTAACTGTAATGTGTCGCAACTGTGTCTGACTGCTAAACTCGTTCGGGTAGCCCTCTGATGATGTATCATAAGCAGTAGTATAGCAAGCGTGGCTAGTCCTGTTCCTCCCCAGCGTTCAGCAATTGACAATATTCAAAAGCATATTGAGCACAGGATACTCTGTATGGATGTTAATTGGAATAATTGCGTATTTTCAAACTTTCCTTGCTTGGAGTACTAGCCTTCAAAAACCGCTAATTATAAGTCACTTATAGGTTGCACTTATAAGCGGACGATAAACGGCAGTAATGTCGCCCCTTAATTAAATCAACAATTACGAGACGAACAAAATCGGCCAACAAAACCGTGCATAAAGGCAATGCATACGCTTTAAGAATGTCTCATTGAAAAGCCCTGGGCAAACTCTGTCCTCCCCCTACTCTTGCAAGGAGTGTACTATCTTGTATATGGTACCTTCTATTTATGCAGTCGTTACAAGGGTTTCAGGTTGACGTCACTGGAAGACTTCACACAATGCCTTTCAACGCTCCGAGTCCCTCGGATGATTTATATATCCTTATAACTTTGTCACGTACTATTTTTCATTTTCGTTCTAAACCTAGATGTAAGTTTGAAATTTTCCTCGTAGTCTGACCGGAAAACGGAAGTAAGCGCTTTCGAGGCATAACCAACATTTACGTTTTTTACACATCACTGACAATTCCTGTTTTACAAATATGTTCCGTTGGATGTTCTGTAATCTTGATTTCTGCCTATAAGAGTCTTACTTTTGTATACGAAATAAAAAAGGCAAACATTCAATTTTTTTATTTAACGAAACTTCATCCTAGGATAGTACATTTTTTCTCGTAAACGCCTACAAGAAGGTGATCTATAACAGATGTCATGGATTAGCGATTCATGTGAGCTGCGGTCTACGGCCAGCGGTGAATTTTACATGCCTATTTCGCACTGTGATAAAATTATTTACGGCATGTTTGAATAATTTGTTTGATGGAAGTAAAACGTATGGACCTTAAAGTAAGGTACATGCTTTTTTCGGTTGCCCTTAAAAGGTGCGAGGCGTTTTTCGAGAAAATTTGTTTTTTCACTATGGGGACACTAACAGCACCAATAGATATTCGTTGTAGTACTAGTGGCAACGTCCGGGTAACTATGAAATGAGGTAATTTTAAAGGCTTTCTAAACGGGACTCCTTGTTATTCCCATTCTCGGACTGTTAAATGTGACAACGTACTCAGGCAATTTAACCTTCGAAGGAGTCGACAACCATCATACTGGAATCTCTAAAAAATCAACTTTTGCTGGTGCAGTCCTGTGTGGAACATAAAATTTCCCTTGTGAAAGTCATATCGCGTTGTTAAGGCTAAGAATGTTTAACCCTTATGGCTACCATCTTCCAGGCCCGGTTCCTTAGGAGAGGAAAGAAGACGGTGCGGAAAGCCAGATTGTTAGGAACAATATATTGTGTACAAAAGAGTGAGGACAATGTTGCTACTCGGTCTGGTATGGCGTTAGACCGTGAAGGC
>UYRU01000045.1:0-14224 GCA_900617775.1 Dibothriocephalus latus | reverse complement strand
CAGAAGAACCAGTCACGTAAGAAGAACCGGGCCAAGAAACAAATCCAACGACAGCGAACATAACTGTCGTTCACTTATCTAGCCCACCTCAAACAGGAACTGATAATTATAGTGCGTATGCGGGTGACCGCTAAAAACCATCCATATTGCACAATCTATGCATACAGCATCCTAATCTGTGCATGTATCACACTTTTCTGCGGTTACTTCTGGTGAGGGGTTCTCGAGAGATGCGCAAACGTCGGACAACTAATCTTCTTGTTCCAGCTATCGCATCTTCCGCTTCTGACACACTTGCGAAAAACTCACATTCCGTACTTGCAGTAGGCATAGGGTTATTTTTTATAGTATTTTAGAGGTTTTTGATGCTGATGATTAACATAGAGCAATAAGACACTCCCCGATATCTAGTCCAGTCCGTCTTCTAGAACACGCCTTATAGCCAATAATAGTGCCAAACTGATTTGAAAGGCTACCGTAGCTTCTTAAATTGCTCACAGCTAATAGTTTTATATATACAAAGGGCAGCATGACGGCTCATCAGTTTCTACTGAGGACTGAACTATATTTAAATCTTGTAACGAACATATGTATGCCGGTAAGCGTCTTTTGTTTTGAAGTTATAAGTGAAAGCCCTCTGATTCGTTTTACTATCAAGATATTGAAAAAACACAAAAAAACTAAACTGGCGTCATCCCTGAAAAAAACCCTGCATTTTACAGTCACAAGAATTGTTCCGGACGTCTAAACAGACAAAGAATATGTTACCATTTCAAATCTTCTCAATAAAAAAAGCTCGCATTCAAGGCTGCGATTAAGCGGTGATTAGAATTAATGCAAAGTTAAAACTGCCTTGCAGAATTATAATTAATTTTAAAGAGATTGCATCTTTAATAGGTACATTTTTCAGGAGCTTAAAAAAGCGCATTGAGAATGTATTGTGTACACAGTGGCATTATTATCGTGACAATATTAAAAAAAATCTACATAGCATAGTTATTACTTTAACTTTCACGTGTTACTATGATACTTATGTTGTTAAAGCAAGTTTATGTTGAAAGGACATGCGTTAGCTTGCTCAAAAACGGGCAATGTTGAACAATTGACTAATTATGCCAAATCCATATAGTTCATTTAACAAACTCCATCAATATTGTTCATTAAACGAAGCTTAGTTAACAAATCATCATAAACACAAAACTGTTAACAAATGCATTTAACATGATCCCAATTGAATTTTTTTCGAAGAACTCTGGTACTGTGAACTATAGCGGTAAACAACTGTCCACGGCATTTTTAAATGATAGCAAAAATTGATGAAATGTATTCGTTTTCACTTTGCTCGAAAGGCGGCAGACGAAGTAAATTTATATTTCTCCCATTTTCGGGAAGGAGAATTACCAGACCAAACGTTCCAAAATACCCGCATTTTGGGAGATGGGCCAGTGATTAAGAAATCAGAAACAAGTAAGCAATGCAATCAAAAGCATGCAAATATCTGTTGATTAGGATGACATTTCTTCCGTTTATATATTGAAATATTTTTGAATATTTTACGATTTTACATGTTCTTACTTGATTGTTCGATAAGAATATTCGTTGTATGTTCACCAACACCTTTACGCAAGATATACGTCGAAGGCTTCTTTCTGAGTAATAACTAAAAGGTATTCGTCTTTATGCAAGTGGTTATTCAGGACTCATATTCATCGAAAAACTTATAAACAATGAAGATGAAAGCTTAAAGCGAGGCGTTGTTACGCATATGATCTCCATCATTAAAAAGGATTCACTAGTACAACTGAGCGACCTCGTATTCAACTTCAAACGGTAATTGTCCATAAATTAACTGTCCAATTAAATATCGATTTAGAAGGGTCGCCATAATGATTGCATGTAAGGTCGTACTTCAGGCGACGACCAGACGCATCCAATAATTTTAGAGGCCGCTGCAATCGAAAGAAGAGAACCAGAAGCCTGAAATCAGCTGCATCATATGATCAAACTCGCATTGCCATGATAACACTCGATAAAGTCATTGTCTCTAACGCCTCCTTCCTCCCCCTGCTGCTACCCTGTCCTTTGCCCCCTCCCCATTTAAGTACGTTTCGCAGGCTTTTACTGTAACATGAGCTGTGTTGCTGTGATAAGTATCTCCCCGCCTCTACCCCCTGACCATGCGCCTTCATCTAAGTCTTAAGCTCCTACACTAATTACCTACAAAGTGTCACCCTTCTAGATTCCCTAGCAGTTTACTTTTGCCTAAGAATGTATTCACCAAGAGCACCTAAATCCAAGAAATCTGGATCGTTTGTGTCACTCATGCATTATTCTGACAGATATTGACAATTATTCAGGCGCAGAAGGTAAAACTTCACTTATTTTTTCTTGTATTTTCTGAATTTACGCTCCATCCTCCGAGTGTAAATGCAATATCAAGCAGCAATATAAGTGCGGTTATAATGCTGCCATTTCTAATATGTGTTCTTTCTGTTAATGAATTACATAAAAGCAGAAACTATGGCGCACAAATCATAGGACAGCAGTTGCATTAAGTTTACATTTATCAATTGAAGACGGGCCAATTTGTGGTATAGTTTAGAATATTCGCAGCAAATAAAATTATCCTTAAATCGAGGATTGCCCTTACTCCTTTTTCTAGCATATAATCATATAAACAAATAAACCAAATGTTTAGCTGGAATAAAATTCTCACTTTCCTGATAATAAAGGGGCTTATTCAGGTTCATCAGACCTAGGGCATAAACGTTGTGATCACCACTTTCCGACTAGACTGCTAACATCTAGAGGAAAGCGGTTTCCTGAACGACTATGTTTTATGAGCATTATTAACTGAGGACATTGTTCAGGTCCTGAGTACTGTTCATTCTAGTGCGAAGTCTAAAGCGAGTTACATCTCAAAATACCCTGTAGCATTGCAAGAATAAAGGATTTCTTCAAAGTACCTTCAAGTACCTTTACTTCATCCGAAGTAATCCCAAAGATGTTGTTTCCCAGGTTTCCCTGCTTTTGTCAACTGCAGTCTTTCAGGGCAAAGGTAAATCCCTGAGGAGCTCTCCCGAGATTTTATGGTAACATTAAATCTTACAGCTATAACCATCTTCAAGTTCTCTCCGGGAACAGCATGCTTCAAAGGTAAATCCATCATTTTACTGATTTCAAAAACTCCATAGTAAGTTAATTTTGCTTTCAAAATGTACTCACGGAACTACTCCTAAGATGTGCGTTGAATGTTCACCTCCTAATTGACAATTATCTGTGTGAGCAGTCGGAAGGATCACCTAAGGGATTCGCCCCTTGATCCGATTCTAACGAATATATTTATGGATGAGCTTGACGTTTTGCAGCTTTGTCATTATAGTACGACATAGTACGAGCGTGACGTGGAGGATAAATTCACGATTTCAGCGCTAATACAAAGCGTAAATTAAACACAAAAGTTACACAGAGAACAGAACCAGATCGCTCCCACTGTTCCACGTACACCTGAGTAGAAGTCCTGATGGGAGTACTAAATGTAGTGTCTATCGTGTGAAGATGTTTGACACAAAGGGCAACAATGGATCTACTCGACCGATAGTATCGAATATGAGATCAAGAAAAGGCGTTTATCGATATATATTCTAGTCGATTTATTGCGAAGAACAAAACTGAAAGACCACCAAAGCCCTCGATGTTAACACCAAAGGAAAAACATAATGCTCATCAAGGTTCCATTTCAAGGGGACCCGCCTGGCAAGCTTGTAAGAAAGTACCTGAGTCAAGCTGCATCACAAACCTTTTAAGCAGCCGACGCCTACATACTCTTCTCGACAACTCCTATCCTGAAGGGAGATCTCAAGAACAGACTGTCAGCCCAGACCGCCCTACTTATTTACCTGCGCCTGTAGAGCGGGATATATTGGTCGTGCGGGGTGACTTTCGTCCAAAAGAGTACGTGAACATGATCCAGCATGGTCAGTACAAGGCTAAAAAGAACATAACCAGTTTCATTCATCAGGTGGATACAGGCGAAGCAGAAGAGTTTGTCAACAGATAAGGCGAACCAGTTGTGTGCCCAAAAGAAAGTTGTAAAGGCGCTGCATTTACCATGGCCAAAAAATGACCATTCAACCGCCCGCAGCTTATTACTTTTCCCGAAAGACAGTTCCCTGAAGCTGATTGAATAACTTATCCCAAATCAGTTTCCTCCCCCCCGGCCGTGACAACAGCACCATTTTTGTCTACTAATCTGCATATTTCATTTAGTTTATTACGATAAAAATTTATGCAGGCCTAAAGAATAATTTATCAAAAGCAAGCGTATGCTCGCAACTTTATTTTTCGAATCTACATAACCAATTAACGTAATATTCTAGAAATCATCTTATTCGTATTCGCTATACTGTGCCCTTTTTTCCTAAAGCGCGTGTCCTTTAAAGTAGACAAATGCGTCTAAAATGTCGATAGACAGTGTTGCTGGTATACAGGCCCCTACAACTTACCTCATTACGTATTCACACGACAAGCTCAGTTTTATGAATAAAATCTGTTTGCAGACAATCCTCTGAAATTTTAAATATCACAAGCGATTTAGTCTTACCAAATATGATATAAAAACGCAAATCCACCTGTACAAACTAAAGCTGTTTCTTAGTCCGAAGCTGCGGCCACTGAAATAATTTATAGTCTTCACTTTACAGAAAGCAAGCCAAAACCAATATTCCTGTGAATCTCCATTGTGCCTTTTTTAGACCTATTTTCTCCCATATTGGTAGTAAGTAAAATAAAACATAGTGTTACAATGTGCAAAATTGTGACTTAAGTTATACGGAAGCAATTACGTCAATCTAGGTTCCGGTTTCGTTTCAACTTGTCTGCTATTCCTGAATTTCAAAGATACGCATGGATACACATTGAACTCGTCGGATCTTTGCCAATAATTTATAGCCGACGCATTAGTTACTCTCAACATTGTAAACAAAGACTTGCTGAGGAATTTGGAAGTAAAAACTGCATAATATATTGCCAAAAATAGCGCATTTGACTTAAAATAGCTTAGGTTTGTTACTATTTCTAGTCATTATAAATCTTCTTTGGCATTTTAGACAACTTTTTTTCATTTGTTCCGGGAGCGAAACGAAACACAGAAGAGAAAAATTTTAGTTGGGAAATTAACAAATATTTGAGGTTTTATATTTTTTTCATTGAGTTGATTTGAAGCGGAAAATGCTACTTACTAGAAAAGAGTTCAGTTTAGCTCAGCAAACGAAAGGCAAATAAGGGCGGAATGCGACCAAATCCAACATTTGTCGATATCCAAGGAACGTCCTAGGCTACTAAACGCTGCGGAAGAAAACTTATTTTTTGGCCATTTTGTACTATAAAAGAATATTGGTAAAAATCGGAAACTTTTAAATTATATATGTCCAGAGAACAGACAATTTTGTTTTACGTTGGCGAAATTGAGGTAAGTGTAATTGTTTTGTATAAACTGGAAGGCAGGCATCACAAGAAATGTAACTTTAAAGAAAGGCGTCCTGTTGGTAAATGAGGAGATTTATTCAGTAAATTTTTGATACTGGATCCCCAGGTCGTCGTCAGACTTTAGAAACTATGCAAACAAAATTAAGATTTTAAAGTGTTTGTACAGTTATATAGTCGTCTAGTGTGGGCGTTAATTGGAAACTGTAATTTGCGTCAAGCCGTGGTGGACATACTTAGCAGTTGTAATGGCGTAATGGCAAATTGGCATCTGTTATTTGCATTGATCCGGGTTCTGTCCGGATCATTCGGTGTGGGTCTTAATTGCGGTTCATTTTAGTCCATATTTATTGACTTAAGTCTCTTCCACCTTTCTTTGAGATGTTTGACCAGTTCATTCAACTCGATCTGCCGTTCGATGTATGAATCATCGGAGTGTATGACCTCAAGGAATTTGCGGCCTTTTCTGGAGGGGCAAACTCCGACGATGCGTGTTCCGTCCCATGCAAAGGTGTGTCCTGTGTCAAGGCAATGCATAGCCACTTCACCGAGAGATGAACAAATATATCGAAAACGGCTCCGGCATATACAGAAAATTGAGTTCTGTTATTTTGAACCAAATATGTATACCTAATTTTGAGGGAAGTCGAAAAACTGGCAAACATTTCCCATTTCCAGTTTGGCTTACTTTTCAATTAAGGTAAAATGCACAGATATTCGACGCCGAATTATCTAATTAAAGCTTATATTCAAGAAATAAGTTTTTATAGAAAGCTTGTTCGTTAATCTTATGTATATACATTTGCGACTTGTTTTGTGAGCGTTTATTTTTCTTGGCAGTGTTGAAATTTTTCGGTGATTCTAACATCATGACCCAAACAGATAGCTGCATAAGAACGTATTTTTAAGAACCCGTTATTTATGTTATTGCTTTAAATAGATATCCTATTTTGAAGTTCTTGCTAAGTGCGTAGAACATAGTCCTTATTTATGACAAATCGACCGAAGCTATTGAAAATCGTAAAGTTTTAATCACCATTTCAAGAGAGATGTGAAGTTCGACGTAATCTAAATCCTTAAGTAATTACAAAAGAATTTGGTGGAAGAAAAATTATCTTAGAGTACAGAAAATGTAACGCTTACGATTGGACCGGAAATGACATTTAAATTTAATGGTCACAAACCGGCATGCTCGTATGTGGGCTTATGAAATACCTTATTCCCATAACCTTCAGATCGGCAAAATCAAGCAAACATCTAATTGCCTTAGTTCACCGTAAATCAAAAAATATATAAATCGAAGAAGCAACTAGTAACTCTCGTGAAACCATGTTGAAACACATTCAAACTTTAGGCTGTTCGGTAACATAGAATCACATGTAGTCGACAATTTTACAAAACAATATTTGTCCAAAGTACTTTTCATTTTGCTGCTTTATCCACTCGTTTTTGGCATTAAAAAGCTTTCTTTAAATTTAAAACTTAAGTTTATCAAGTAGTTACAATTTCCATTTTTCGGAATTTTCCGCTTTTCTAAAAAGGCTGGTCTTCCTTAACAGCGTAATATTACCTGAAAATCGCAATAAATCCTATTTTGTATAACAAATATTACTTTGTTGCTGTAAAGTTCTGAAAGATGCAGCATAAGCTGCGTTTGGGCTACAGGGATTTTCTTGTACAAATCTTGTAAAAAATCGTGAGTTAGCTCACCTACTGCCTGCACATATTCGACTGCACATTCGAATTAACACTGACTTCACCGCCGTATGTAAACTTCAACCACATTTAGGATTTTTAATCATAAGGAGGGAATGTATGACGTCGGCAGTTTAGCGGAAAAATATGCAGAATTATAAAAAATAGGACATCTGGGGCAAAATTAATAAAGTCTCTTTGCTTTAAAAGATCTTATGTTTGATCGTAATGACACCTTTGTCCTCTGTGTGTAAAAAGATCCAAATCGATTCTACAAACGAAAATTTAGTAATGCATGCTCCTGTAGATTTCTATGTGCTTTTTAAAGGGGAAAATAACGTTTGCATAAAAAAACCACAAGGCATTATTTTTGCTAGGATTCTGATATATATGTTAAGTCTGCTCAAAAGGATGTAAAATGTAAATATTCCTGAATATGAACGTAGACTGCAGCATTTAAGTTAACGGATACATACCAAAATGTTTCATTTTGGGTATATGACAGCCCTGGTTCAAACAATGCTACTCGCTGTTTGCCAATACTATTTTAGTAAAGGCAATTTTTTAAGTGTGCGTGTACATATGTCTATGACGCAGTGACCTGTAATCAATAGCGTTTTCAAACGTATTGTCTGTTACCCTCACCAAGTAAACTGAATACCACGTTTAAGTTTGACCGACAATATGTCAGTGCCCTTGCTTTTTATTCTCAGCTGAATTATCCATGTGTTGGCGGTACGTTCGTAATATCTGGACTGCTATTTAAAATTGCATACTTTGAACTTTTCTCGCAGCCAAAACAATTCTTAAAACATATTCATTTTCCTTCGCGTCTATATCTAGAGCAAAACGTCCTGAATCCAGTGCATAATTTCAGATGGGCTTTGAAGATATAAGCGTTCATAAACTATTTTGTGAAGTTAAAAAATAGCGATGAATGTTAGGAAAATCATGCAGCTTGGGAGCTTATTTTTACATACTTCTTACTGAAAGAACATGAATCTAAAGCTTTATTTGATATCAAAAGCTGTCAGCTTAGAATAACTTTGAAAAATCGGACACACGATTTGAACCGTAGACAAGTGCGACAGTGGACATGAGTAAAAAGGACAGGAGATGACTATTCGCCAGCATTATGCAAGAGCGTTTGAGCATTCACTGGCATCAGTCAAAGTACGTTTTTATCAGTCAAGCAAAGTCACAAAAAACTGAAGGATATGGTTATTAAATATTTTCAACGTAGTTGTTGCATTGAAAAACTTGGAAGTAACAAAGGATTATTAGGGTAGGAAACAAAACTTTATTATTGAAAACTCTATGCAAGTGACTGAACAAACATCTCGATTATGAAATGAATTATGAACAGGATTATTAAACCAACATCTGCTCCGTATGAGAAATATATGTCAAATAATTCTCTTTTAACAGAAACTTTTCATATTATGTAGTTAACCACTAGGTTCTCACAATGTTTCAATTGTTAAATTGCGGAACAGTGAATACATCGTCGGAATATAATATGTAGTATGAATGCCAAACAAATAAGTTTCTTTAAATGAAACAGTTAGCCCTTTTTACTATTACTGTTTGACTGACTATAAAGACGAGGCTCTCAAAAATAAACGTCATTTGAGAATGTTTTTTTGCCTGCCGATGTCCTTTATGTGTGCGCGATTTCAGTTTTCTCGTTCGCATACTTCACTAGCTCATAGAGAAAGTACTCCCCTCTTGACTATTTTTGGATCTTTGTCAGTACATTTGCCAAATTTAAGTCAACGTCCCATTGTTCTTACCGGTCTACGCAGCAGCCACTAAAGCTACACGACTGTCGTTCTAAAACTAAAGTTGCACAAACGACGTTGCCTAATTACGTACTTTAAAACCAACGGCAAAATTTTTATCGGTCGAGAAACTGTTACCAGTTTGTAAGACATTTTCAGAATACTGGCACGCCAAAAACATTTTACCCTCTTTCCTATTAATTTATATCAGGAGCGGATGCAAAAATCGAATTTTATCATGAATAAAAAGCTTCTGTTCGGAAAGTAGCATGTATGTTCATTTTTTACTTAATTTTACTTTTGCTTGGCAAATAACAAGGATTGCTAAATGGCGAACGTTGTTTTTGTTAAACCTTTTATTTAATTTGATTGAATTAAATAGGTGTGGTTCGTGCCAGGTAATGGCAAAGACAATTACTTCCTTGATTTATTAATCAGCATCCGTTTCATCTGAACTAATAAGAAACATACTGACCATAATAGCGGGGTCCACACTCTGCTGAGAAAAGGTTGTTTTGGGAGCTTTTAGAATGTCGGTCGTTAGCTGTTGCTGTAAAGTGCTACCGAAGTTGCCAAGCGTTTGCCTACGTAAATTACTAACACTAGTCTCCAAAGAAATATTGCTTCATTTTTAAAGTTAGAAACCCACAAAAAACTTAGAACTAATTATGCCTTATATCCTTAAATTGTAGGTTAAAAGCATTTGCTTGTTAGTACCCATGAAAATTATTTGACTCTCATTCATATGACTTTATCTGCTTGATCAAAAAAATAAATATATACAATAGAATAAAAATAGGGTGTTTAACAAATTATGCGAAAAGTATGAGCCGAACCTCCTACAAAATGCCGACCAATGTGAGCAACTGATAAGCACTCGATAACCCGCTTGAAATAGTAAAGGAATAAGCAACTTAAGAATAAAATAACTATTAATTGTTTGTTTAAAAATATCACATTTTTGAATAAACCTTGCGTTGTGAATGTTCGAAAATTTTTTTAAATTTGACCAATAAATATAAATTTATTCTTTAGCTGAAATCGTGTCTTTACCCTTTTTATATTAAAGATTTTTTCGTCGAACCAATTTATAGATGTTTTAGTTATTGAATTACAGTTAGCTTGAGATAATTCTTTAAATTCCAGCATATGTTTGATTGTTTTTCTCAAGCTTTCTCAAGTTTTCTCAAGCTTTCTTCCATTATTGTAGATTCCGCCCGACGTGCATACCAAAACCTGTTAAACGAGATATTTCTTAAAAGAATTTATAAAAAAACCTGACCTTTTTGGATATTAGTCCTTATAAAGTGGTATATGTGGGACATATTTACGAATTCCCAGAAACCAAGAAGTATAGTGAAGAGCGAAAAGAACGTTCACAGCAGATGTCTGATGCTTTAATGCCTGTGATAAATTAGATATTCATATAATACGTTACCTCTTTAAAAAGAAATATTATTAGATATTACGTTGCAGAATATCTATAAATGCCAACTACTTCCAAGTAAACGTTAAAGTGAAAATAGATATGTTTGGCGCGATATTTAATTTACCCATGAGTAAAAAAAGCTTATTTTGCTGGGAATGAATGAACTCGCTTTTTTGTTTTATATCGGAACATTTTTCACTATACTTGATTACCCTTAATACCCGTTCAAAGATGGCAAATGCAGAAAAGGCTGACCAGGTATATGTGATATTTTTCAAAATTTCAGGAGAGCAGTTCGTGAGCGTGCGTACCCTTTCGATAAAGTCTCATCGGGCCATTACATTTGACCCGTTCTCTTATAGGTGTAATGTCCCAATGAGAATTGATCAAACACCAATTGCTCTTCTGAATTCTCTGATGGAAATTTCTACAAGTTTGTAAAAAGTTTTACTATTCCCTCTGTTCCGTTTTTCAAAATGCGCTGTACAAAAAAGTATCTTAGCACACACGTAAGATTTAATTTGTTAATATTTCTTCGCATGCGTCCGATAAAATAAGTGAATTTTTGCTTATCATCCCAATTATTCGATGCGGTAAAAGAAAATACGTTCGCATATTTTCAAAGTGATTTGTCAAAAAAACTGCAGACATTAGCAAGAATTATTTTTTAAAAAGGGACTGTTTCCATTATGTTGAATAGCAGTAAAATTCCTTGAGGTTGTCTTCAAATGATTTTTATCAACTTAATACTAAGGATTCCGGCTCTGGAAGGCATATACTTAAAAGTTTTCTTAATTTTGCTGGTCTTCTCCTAAAATATTTGATTTTCTCACATTTAACATCTTAGGAATTTACTTTGATAGCAGGGGGCCTCCGTTTTTGCCGACGTTTTGCCTATTATCTTAAAATTCTTGGAATTTAGTAGGCTCTTTTACTTTCCAAGAGGGTTTATAAGGATCAAATCCAATCATAAGATCAAAATAACGAAAGAAAATATATGCTTGAGTACCAAATCCAATTTCAATCATGACTCTGCTAGTCTACTGTAAGTAGCATTTCCCACAGAGAAGAAAATTGCAAATTGTATTACACGTACTAATGATGGCGTTTGACTGAATGTAATTAAACTTTAAATGGGCTTAGCTAACTAGTACTCCAGTTTTTGCATTGTTTTTCCGATGTCTCATCCGCGGACAGCTAATTTGTTTTGTGTGCAATCGCGAAGTGTAGGAATGTTTGCTGCCAGCAATTTACACGTCCGGAAACTGGCTACAGAAGGGAATGCAATAGGGGGATAACCACTGCAAATAAAGCTGTTTGACTTTCTGTCTACGAAAGGAATTTGCTCGTTAAAAACAATATTTTTTGGAGCATTTGGTTGGCATTTGAAAGTGCTCCTGAGATGCCAGTAAACATTTCGATGCTTTTTGTGGTTATTTGACCACTAGACGTAAAGCTGTCATAGTTGTCAAAACTCCTACTTAAAGGCCTCAAGGAAATGCTGAGAAAGCTAACACTTCCCGCGGCAGATTGTTTTGCTAGCTTAGATTTGGGAGTGAGCGGTAGATAATACTAAACCCCAAATTAAAGTGGACGTCCGGTACCAAGGTATGCTGTTGTATGTTTTTTATACCCAACGCAATAAAGCAGTCCCAGAGCTTTCCTATTCGAAATAATTTTTGCTTTCCCATTTCAGAGTTAAAACGGAAATATATTTCCTTTTGTGAAAGTCAGGAATGAAAGTAGCCATTCTTTTTCGAGCCGTGCGCTCCCGTAACTCAGCATGTAAGGAATCCTACGCGCTACCCTGTATTCCGCTCCGCTGTGCATCTTTCTCTATCAGTCGATTTTAACCAGATATATATCTTCTACGTAATGGCATTGATAAAGCACTTTTACGATGTTGTACTCTTTCCTGATATGAATACATCAAAAATCAGCCATATCTTAAACAACTTTTACAGCTTCGACATAATTTTAAAGTGCCTAAATATGTTGATATGCCTGTGAGATACCGTTACATCGATCCATGTCATTGCCGGCTGACACTATAAATCTCGTTAGGCTAAAATTGTTTAGTAACAATTGTTAAAAAGTACTTTAAGTAAGAGTTTTAAGGATATAAATAGACACTGGGAAATGCGTGTACTTCTGTATGCGGGGTACTTTTCCGGCCTTTATTACAGCTCAGAGAAAACAGCCATTAAACATACCAAGTGGACCTCTGTACTCGTAGGCCTGCTACAATACTTGCCATGAATCAGTGTCAAATAACATTACAATGTAATAGTATCTTGCACACAGTATGCTGAGTTAGTATGCAGACTTAATTGTAAGCCTGATAACTTACCGTCTGTGTTTGTAATTTTAGTTTTAATGAGTCAGTCAGTTTAGTAAACTCAGTCGGAGTCAATTAGTCAAACAGTGAGAGGAATAGCTTTGCTATCTTAGGAGGTATTCTGCTTTACTTAGTTTTAGCATGCAAGATGACCAAAATATTTACGTGTGAGTCTTTTTGCTCTGTGGCTTCAAATAGCAATTTGAGTCACTGGTTTGACTGATAGCTCAAAATGGCCTCCTTAATTGTGCTTTAACTAGGGAGCTGTAGCCCACAAATTCTGAAGCATAAGGTATTCTTTTTAATTTGGATGTGGATTTTACTTCCTGACATTACCAGAATTTAATTCTAGGGCTACTTTAAATTAACTACTGTCACTCTCACAATGTTCCTCGAGTTGCGACCTCAAGTGCTTCTCATGGGGTAAGTGGTGTATTTCGAGAGGCTTCCGTATCTTGACTCTTTCCTTAGCATAAAAAATTGCAGGGCATCTTTTTACAATGCCAAGCTCGCGTAGCTGAGTCTCAGCATACAAAAAAACTGAGGACTGTCTTTAGAATTGACTGAAATGTGTATCATATTGGGATCAGAGCATGTATGGTCCCGCTAACAATGAAGGGACGCGACGCAAAAACGCCCAAAAAATGAAAATTCTATCGTTTCTGAGGTTGTAGGGTCTTATTTTACAAATGGTATGACTCTCTTTGATTATCCTCCGGATACTATTTTTTCATCGCAACCCGTCATGGGAATGTTCATGCGAACACTTAAGGCCATGAAATGATAAAGTCAACCTTGTTTAGAAAGTACGAATAGATGTTGTGCACCGAATTTACCAAATATTCTTAAAATTTGAAATGCATTCGAAGATTAACCAAACGCTTAACTTGATTTTGCTCTGGAACTGTGCTAACACTATCCTTTTAATTATGTTGTTGTCCATGATAGCGTTACAATATAGGTGTAATACGTGCTTTTGCATGTTTTGTTATGACAATCCCTATTAATGGTTTGTATCGGATAACGTGTGCATTAACGTCCTTCCATTAGAACGGTTCCGGTCCTGTTAGTTATGGCAGTTAATTTCCGCACAATTTTCCGAGTACTCTTCATAAACCTTCAACGACTGCATACTTGGTTATAATTGAAAAGTATATGCCCAGAATAAAACCTATTATGTTTTATGTTTATGATTAGATGCTAAATAATAACCAAACTCGACATAGCTTTTTTGGCAGTGTGCAAAATGTATAAAATCTATTTTCCCGATTATATTTCCTTAAAATTCAATTTATGTGTTAATTTTAATACTTAATCGCCCATCGTCGACTGAAGGCCATACTTAATTGCTCCAATAATGTATTTTTAGATAGTACGTGGATCTGATCGTTTTCTGCCATGCAAGGCCTCAGTGAAAACCCACAGCTATATACAGTTGCCGCCGAAGACCATGCAACGCTAATTATGAAATTTGCGTGGACAATTTGGCATATATTC
>UYRU01000044.1:0-14245 GCA_900617775.1 Dibothriocephalus latus | reverse complement strand
CACAAGAAGGACATGAATTCATTGGCTGGTGAGTCATGGGAGTTTACGAGCTCTAATGTTGACAAAACAGGTATGTGTACTTTAGTTATTCGTGTCACTTGTATGATTAGATTTTTGTGATACTGTGGAGAAAAAGAACAAATTCCGCTGTCAATCAAGTGAGTCTATTTGAGTATCAGATCAGAGGTAGTTAAGAATGAATTTCTCAAATTAGGGCCTCCACTTCAACTAACTTCCAGACCGGCACATAAATGTCAGATTCTGCCAATTGCAGCTAATCAAGAATCATCTCTGATAACCGCAGATTACTTTCATCTGCATTTCGCGGAAAAATACCCTCCTCAGGCTTCTTGCACAATGACTTCATTATTTTAAAACAACGTGAGTCTCATAGCTCCTTTAAGATGTTGTATTTGTATTTCGCGAATAAAAACTAAAAAGAAAACTACCATATGAGGAACAGGTTTGTTGGATTATGTGAGCTTTCAATTGAGTTTAATCATAATGGAGTATTCTTTATTAAAATGACCTAAAAGGTTCAAAGAATTGAATGTTTGACGTAAGCTTCCTCAAAGAAAGTACTCTTAAAATTTGACTGGGTAGTCCTTGCTTTAATACCATTTAGAATAAATTCAACTCCTTTTTTTCGGTAAACTGCATTGTACGTTTTTGCACACTTTATTGTCCAATTGTAAGTTAACTACAAAGGCTTTTGTTACAATGAACAGGCCGTTCTTACATTCACCTTCACGTTTACAGTCCGGCCGAAGCTTATGCAAAATGCGAAAATTTGCGAATGATTGAAATCCCACGCAAATCGAAATTAATAATCAAAAGCTTTATGCGAACAAGGAACTTTAAAGAAACGGAAATCTACTTCTTCTTGTTTATGAATACTGATTTTTAAAACAACGTTCAAAATACCCTCATTCTGTTGCAATTTATACAAATAAACCGCATTAATCTCAGCTCAGAATGCTTTTGGTGACATAATATATTTGAAAGCGTAAATAACCCAGAGTTATTCCGGGTAGACATTTACTCTGGACAGTCGTCTAATATACTGCATTTCGGGAACGTGCCTGCCGGTTCATTTTAGGGCATCTTAAGACGCCGAGTAAGCGTCCTTGCGCAGCTCTATGTGTGTCTGTTTGAGTGTTTAATGCTGAAGTTCGATACTTACATCGTACTTTTAGTTTTCTTGAACACTTTGTACTTCAGGCCGTCACAATCTTGGCGGCGGATAAGGACATCGAGGAAGGTCAGTTGGTTCTTTTCATCCTTCTCTATCGTAAATTTTATGTCCGGGAAGATGCTGTTCACACGTTTTTTAAAAGTGAGCACCTGATCCCGTTCGAAGACGACGAAAGTACCATCCACATACCGCTCTCAGAATTTTGGTCTGTGATATTCGACGACCAGCGGCACTAACCGTTGTAGGAACGCCTCGGCTATTAATACTGAAATCGGTGAATAAGTTTTTTCCTTTTTCTGTTCATAGATTGTTCCGTTGAATGTGAAGTTTACCCTAACACAGAACTCCGGGAGCTGTTTGGTGCGGTCAAGGGCGAGGTGGTTTTCCGCATAATCATTTTTGCTCCCTAGGAGTAGTTTGAAGGTTGTGACTGTCAGATCCTGGGGAGAAGAAGTGAAATGAACCTTGTGTCAGCGGATGCCGCGACCTATCCCGTTAAGTTTGTCCAGGGGGCATTTTTGAGGAATAAACAGACATTTGACTTGTCGAATTAACTATTTTTCTAGTCCGTAAGTTTTGAGGAAGCCGACAAATTATCGCTTATTTTGCGGAAGTCAAATTCAATCGTACTTCTTTATTTTTACCCCTGCTTTATTCTTCGAAGTTGTTTATGTCCGCAAAAAAATCTAATATTTGAGCACTTTTAAAAATTGTTTAAGATTAGCCATAATGATTTCCCAGTTTTGTTATAAACATTTTTTCCCGACAATGAATTCTCTTCTTGACTGCACAAATGCCGCCCAAACGGGCAGCTACACTAGAAACAGTTTTCAGTATTCACTAATTCAGTAAATGTTTTGACGAAATATCTAGTTATTAAGGTTTTGATAATCAAGTGGACCACAATCCGTATAAAGGAAGACTTGACTCTTAACACTGAAAATCGTGATGTGTGCCCATATATTTAAAAGAATGGCTGAAGCTTATTGTAATCGAATACCAGACCTACCTATAAGAAAATTAGCCGTAAAAAAATTAATCTGAATATACACAAAATTCTATTTTAACAGTTTCACCAGACGACTATAGGCGCATTTATTAATCACAGTTAGAGCAATCTTTACAGTTTTCGAAGTCGGTTTTTTTCCTTATAAAAGGTGGTATCTTTTAACAAAGTGATATTGCTCTTCATAGTCTCCTTAGGTTTTAAATTCACTTACGATTGGTAATTCATACTTCAAATTTTGTCAATGGTTTTGCGAGTGATGAGCGATCTGCATTACCAATACATGATTGGCCATTCCGGAACTGCAAATGTGATGAATCAGGCACAATACAGTGCTCTGGTTTATCCTTCCATGGCGTGTCTTGATGGGGTTTATTCCGTCTATTTTTCTTTGATTCATTTCTCGTAACATATTCCTTCCTAATATGAATAAAAATCCGATTGTTTGTGAGGCTTATAAATTATTATTTGTTCACAGTGGTTCAGTGCTGATATGACAGGCATGTGTACTTTAGTTATTCGTGACAGTTGTGTGATAAGATCTGTATGAAGCTATGGAGAAAGCGCAAAAAGTCTGCTGTCAATCAAGTTACTTCAGTAGGGGATGTGAGAATCAGATCAGGGGTGTTTGAGAATTTTCGTCTAAAGGGTTATGCCTCAATTTTAGCCGGCTTGATTTTTCATTCTGTCAAACAAAAGTCAGACCTTTATTATAAAAATTGCGCTTGCAGCTTATCAAGAAACATCTAAGATAAACTCAGTTTACTCTCTTCTGCATTTCGCAAAAAATACCTTTCTCAGGCCTTTTTGAACAGTGACCTCAGTAATTTAAAGCGATTTGTGTCTGTAGTCTCCTTTTGTATGTTAGACGCATATTTCATGAACATTTTCTAAAAAGAATGCTACCATATGAGGACCTCGTTTGTCTGATTTTAATAAGCTTGAGGATGTGTATAATCAAAATTGAGTCCTCTATATTAAAATGACGTAAGAACTTCAAATTATTAAATGTTTGGCGTAATTCTTCTTAAGTACTTTTAAAACCTGGTACTTGAATACTCCTTCCTGTTATTGCAATTCACAAAAATGCAATTAGCTTTTTTTGGTATACTGTATTTTACGCTTTTGCAAACTTTATTGTCCAATTGTTTGTGAACTACAAAGGCTTTTGTTAAAATGAACATGCCCTTCTTATGCTCGCATTTGCGCATACAATCTGGCTGAGACATATGCAAAAGGCCGAAATTTGCTAGTGGTTAATGATAAATTTCAAACCGAAGTAATACTGAAAAGCTTTATGCGCATTAAGAACTTTAGAGAAACATAAAATCGACTTATTTTGTTTATAAAGAGTGTATTTAAGTAAACATTCAAAATAGCTATTATGGTGACTAGTACATGTAAACACACTCCTCAGCTGGAATCCGAAACATACTATCTTCTTTATATTGAAAAACATGTCTTGTTGTCATTTTTAAGATATTTGAGGTATAGCATTGCACTTCCTTTTAGATTGTCCTTCAAATTCGAAAAACATTTCCAAGAATCTCGGTTTATTTAAGCTTTCTTCCATAAATGTAGATCATGTTCTCTTTGTTTATCAAAATAATTAAAAAAGATATTTCTTTACGGTATATAGGAAAAGTGTGACTTTTGGATATTAGTTCTTACGAGATGGTCATTTGGGCCATATTTATGAAGGCTCTGAAACAATAAAACACGTCATCGAGCAAAAAGTATTTTAAAATCAGATGTCCAACGTTTACTTCCTAAGACCAATTGCAAAGCTTTTTAGAATAGGTTACCTCGGTAAACACCACTTTAGTTAGATATTCAGCTGAAGAATATCTGTGCATGCAACCTTTCTCCAAATTAACTTCAAAGTTGAAATGGAAAATCGTAGCCAGTTCTTTTGATGTCACTAAAAGTAAACCGTAACGTTCGGGCTGTAACTTAAAACACTTACGATCAAACTAATGAGAAATAATGTATGCAAAACCACCAACCCAAATTTCAATCGCTATTTTAAGGGAGTTAGATTACCTGCTGTATGATTTTATGTCGAAAAGCAAAAATATTTACTATTTTTTACCCACGCATATGTCCCCAACTACAATTAGTTTAGCAAACCCGGGTTTATCACACTTAAACTGAAACGATAAGGCAGCAAGGTAAAAAATAGACTTCAATCATATTCTTTAATGTCTTTTACTAATGTTAAGAGATATGAATGGGCGAATTTGCAGGGTGCAATGCGGCCTGGACGTGCGAAGGGTTGATTATTTTCAGTTCATCGAACGCTGAGCTTACGTCCATATGACGTTCTGTGGCTGCCTTCGCCTGGCTACCTACCTGGGCTAATTTCCAGGAAGGTTTGTGGTTAATTTCAGAGTTAAAGTCAATGTTTACTTCCGGATTAAAGATAGCATTAGGACTATATTTTATAAAGGCTTGAAGTAAAGACCATAGTGGAGTTTAGACCTAGCGTTAGCATTACGGGTTGCATAACAGTTAATGGTAACAGTCTACTATAGGTCCCACAAAAAAACCAAAATCACACTGGGGGTATACTGGTGAGAAATTATGGGGAAAAAGGAGAGAAACTAAAGGAAATACATGAAAAAACACGCAAAAATAGATAAATTATTGCACAAAAATTAATATATAGCAAGTAAAAAGCGCAATATAGTTGTAGAATAACTTAGAATAATAAATAATAAATTTATTTCATTTATTTGATTAAATAGAAAATGATGAATTAAAAAATTAATGGATTCTTATTACCATCTGTCCCTAATATAGGATTCTGTGATTTTTGTTTCCGTGGTTTGATGGTAGGCTAGGAGTTAGGGCAGGCGAATTTTCAACTTCGCTGTAATTTTTCGCACTGTCATCAGCATTTCAGCGAAAGAGTTTCTATTTTAATGTCTGTTGGCAGGTTTCAGTCTAAAAATAGCGTTACCTGTGAGCCACTTCCATGAGATCGATTAAAATTGAGCTTAATGAGGAAGCCTTAAGACTCAATCTGAACCGGACTTTCTATGCACGATTCGGCCTGGCTGATTAAATTACATTCGCAAATATTATTCTTAACTAAGCTGAAAAATACTATTTTGTCATAACTTGGAATTCAGCAGCGTATATTCTATTGATTGTTTACGTCAATATGTCTACGATGAAAGGCAGTCACGAGAATTTTAGTTTGTACATAGAAAGTCCGGTTTTTTGTATCAAAATTAAGTCTATTTTGCCTTATTAACATGCTGGCAACTTTTGTAACTGCGCTAGGCGAATAAACTTTAAATGACGTTTTTAAGGCAGACGTCTAACGAATTGCGGAACATTTAAGTCGGCTGTTGTAATGCTGAAATACAAGGGGCGCAGGTCTGTAGTATTTCTTCGTCCGCCTCCGCCTTCAAGTATCACTCCTCCCTACCCCAAATGAATCGCTACAAAGTCTTGTCTGCGAGAAAGGGTCTTGTGCAGCAGCTTAATCACAAGGTCCGGGTGAAACTTAATTACCTCTTCTACAACACCCAGAACGATCATGGATTGTTATCAAAAGGAAGATTTAATTTCTCTAATTAGTGAAGCACTCTGTAAGGAGAAATCAGAGTGTTTAAATGTTTAAGGTTAGTGGGCGGCCTAAAATTTACGTGACCTTGAGAAACTTACGACTAATGGTAATTTGGCTTGCTTTTTAAAATCAGTTTGGACAGTTTATCATGTCGATTAGCAGTCTTCAAAATCATCAATGAAGATGCGTTTTTACTCCGTCTTTACCAACTAAAAGCAATCTGGTACTGCCTGCCGACGTTGGTCACACGTTTTTAATCGTCAAAAGCAACAGGTTGCAGAATTTCTGTGATGACCTTAACTTGATCTTCCCAGATAAACAATTAACAAGAAAAGACTTAGGAACGGCTATCCTAAGGCCTCCACATAGGCCGATGCCTACGTGTTCCCCCGCTAACGGCTCAACCAGAACTAGCCCGTACAAGATGGCATGAGCTGCCATACATCAAGGACGTGTCAGAAGCGATCGAGCGCATTGCTGTGGAACTAGGATTCGGAATCGCGCATAGGCCCATAGCTACCATTCGCAGTCGAGTCACGCAAATCAAGGAGAGATTAAATCCTAGCGAGTAGTCAGCTGTCGTGTTTCGCATACCGTGTCTGAAGTGTCCTTGAAATTAGAAAGGACAGACTAGACACGTGCTTGGTTTGCCTGACCGTCAGATTGAGTGAGGCATTATCACAAGTGATTGCTCACATCTAGGAGACAAATCACGAGTTTAAATTCCCAGCCACGAAGTTTATCATCCACTCTGGCAGCAAGACAGGCCGAGAACCGATTAAGGCCCGTACAGTAGAGGAGAATTCAATCGATGGATTTATTGATCTGACGCTGGGATGCAGAGCCCTGCGCGGTCACTTTCGCACTGACGTCACTGGTGGTTGACTGGTTTCTGTCCCATATAACTGTGCCTTGTTTTTTCGTTGATGGTTTTGATTCCGATAATGGACTCCAATAAGTTTTCAAAAGCTCAGACCAGTAAAACCATAATTCCGATAACTTCTTCACCTGCATTTTCTGCCTCTTTCTCCATTTTTCTCTGCTGTAACAGGAAGTTACAAAGTACAGCAAGCGGAAATCGTACCTTGAGCCCCAGAAATTGTTTTAATAATTTAATGTTTTTGCAATAAAATTGCGTGCCATAAATAAATACAGAAATTTAGCTACATTTCTTAATGACTTATAATTTATTGGCTGAGAAACTTGGATATTTTTTACTTACTTATACTTTATAGTTTATTGGGTTTCTTAATATTCCTGAAAAAATGGTGGTGATAAGAAGGTCGTCTGCCTCAACCTGCCTAAGATCCAACTTACCGTTGTGGAGTTAGATTAGAATAGTTATCGGCGGGAAGCGCGGCGCACACCTTCAATTTACATGCACAACAACTTTCCCTTAGTTTACCTTATTTGCTTTATTTTACTTATTTATAATAAGGTTAAGTGTTCAGTTTACTCTTCACTTTGTTAATGTGGTTACTACTTTTTATTTTAGTTTTAGAGTATTTTTTATATAAGGGAGTTCAGCTTACTTAAGTTTACTTTTTCGAGTTAGTTACTGTAATTTAGTTATTCAGTTAGTTAGTTACTAATATATTTTCCCAATATTTGCACAGTTGCAAATTTTAATTCTGCGGACTTTTTGTTGACAAAAATTAGATCATTTAAATAAGAAATCGTGTTTTTTCTACTTTTATAGACTTTATTTTGATATATATTTTCTTTCCTTTGTACTGCCTAGACTGTATACTCTTAATTGCACCCAGCCCTGTGTTACAGAGGGATAGGACTCTCGCTCGTTGATCTGGGCCTAAAGGTAGGCTTCTACCTCCCGCAAAGTCTGTACAGCGTCTTTGCAAACGCTGTCGACCATATGCCTCACAGCATGGTGTTTGCGCGGAAAATTGATTGCGCCGGAAAAAGACCTTACTTACTTGTGCAAAGTCTTTCTCACAGCTTGTCTTCCCTAAATCCAATTAATCGTTATGACAGGGGCGAGAAAAGGCCGAAGACCAGTTTGGGGCAAACCGCGATCCTGCGTCTGCGCTTGTCCCTCCCGAGTGGGAAGTTGCATTCTGAAACAAAAATGCTTGCCCTGCCCCGAGCCGCCTACCAACAGCAGCAACATTTTAGACTGATGCGTCTGCCATGTGGTCCGTTCTAGGGACACGTGCAGCACGCATTGTGCAAAGCCGCAGCTCAACATCTTATTTCATTGCGTGGGAAAATTTGGTCTTTTTGAGTAGGGACGTTTTTTTTTTCTGTTTTTGTTGACGATCGTGTGAAAAGCCAGCTTCCACTGACCATCACGCATTCTCATAACTTTGTCGCACAACAACACAAAGCAATCACAGACTTTCTGCATGAAAATTACAATGAGATTGTGCTCCTCTTGCGTAAAACTTTGTTTCTCAGTTAGTGGTTTGAAAAGTGTTTTGTGAGCTTGGCACTCAACGGGAAAACTGGCCTAAACAGCACTTCTTTAGCAGGACAATACACTTATTGGTGTACTTAATGCAGCGTACGTCGTAGGAAAAATGCTAGAATAGGGCAATGTAGCTTTCTTCCCAGAAGACTGTCAGGCTAGAAAAGTGGACTGCTGTAAGGAAGATGGCACAGAGATTTCAGTCGACTTTGGCAAATGCATTTTTGCGGAAAATCAATGCATTTCCCGTTACTGATAGAACCACACACAGGCGAGTTCTGTAAAACAGTTCATAAGGTGAAGATGGGATCACGGGAACAAGAAGTACCCTGACCTGACGCTTTGGATTCGTTGATGCAATGATCGCCTGTTAGGTCGCGTCCGAGTCGTACTTTGGCGCTTAGTTCGCCTCCCAAACAGACTGATGCGCTAGACCAATACAGGGGCCAGATCATGGCACAGAGGGCGTTATTCGGGTTGCGTTCTCCATAGCAGCAATGATCGCGTCCGCAGTCGCCTCATGTTCTTCCAGAAAATTGACCTAAAAACCGACTGCTGACGGTCGTGTTGGGTTCCTCTGTTTTTTTTCACAGCAAGGGCGCATTATGGTTGCATCTCCGGTTCTTCGGGGTGTTCTCGTGACCCTGCGGTCTTATTCGGATAAAAATATTACTGAGGATGGGCACCCTCGCTTGCAGCCAATAGTCACAGCAGCATACCTGTCCTACCTTTCACATACTTTCTCCCACAAGTGATATTTTATCTCCTAAAAATAACCAAAAATAACATTCAATTTTCGAATTCTGAGCCACACCTTAGTAGTTGTTTTCATTGTCTGCTGTTTTTGCTCAGTTACACCTGCTCGCTCGTGTGGGCTGACATCACCACATGGGATTATATTACTTGAAACAAGTTAGTTGTCGCATACAAATATGTAAAGAACTTTCTTTAAAATGTTCGGCTCTGCCGATTCATTTATTAACTGTTGTGTACCACTAGAAAGTTCAAAGGCGCTTTCCAATATTTTGCTTAAAAAGCATGACTTGATTTGAGATTTGGAACATGGAGGGGGTCTGGAGGCATGCGTAGATGCAGTCTCACGCCACACCGGCCACCTACACCCGATCCTGCTTACCGTCTTCTTAACTTTATCTTGGCACCGTGCTAGGGCGACTGAGGGAAGAGAGAGGGGTTTTTGCGACAGATGCAACGCAAGTCTACTACAATATAAAATGAACTCACGCGAATGTCGCCGCGCTTGCTGTCAGTTTGCTGGGGTACGCGTCGGTTCAATTGCCGCGATTGCATCCTCCGATGTAGGCGTGATAAGTACGCAGCACTTTAGGTCCCTGTGGCTGCGGTCATTAGTCGTCCGCGCCCATCCCACGTGACTGATTTTCCGGCTGACGCAAATTCTCGGCACGGCACTATGACTTTGTCTTAGTGGGGACGCCAGTCATGTGGGAAAGGCAGCAGACGACCAAGGACAAGGAGGCAAATTGCCGCGATATCATCAAGTAATATCCAAGAGGATGCTGAAATCAAGTAAGATTCTAAAACGTCAGGTCAAAGACTTCCTGTTCCAGCGATCGTATCTTTTGATACGCTTGCATCTATCACAATGCGTTGAAATTGGTAGCATATATAGCTGCTAAATGACGGGATATCTCAATATACTTGGACAGAAGCGTGTGTAATTCGGACGACGCACCTAGGGACTCGTTCCTAGTATGGCCTCTATAGCACTCGCTCTCAGCCATGCGCCATGCGCCCTTCAATGACCTGTAGTGACTGGCCCAACAAGAAGTGCACTTGTGAGCGTCTGTTGTGACAAGCTCAAGTCGAAGTACATTTTCGGAAGTGCTCGTTGTTTCCGGTCTCTGTAATAGTCAATCGCCGACCGAAGCGCACAGACCCCCATGTGACGAGTGACGAGAAGACCTCACTTTAGACAGCGTCCGCTGGCTTGCGGTAGTAAAGGCGTCTGATAGGCATTCTCCCCCTGCCTTTTCTCCAATTCGTTCTGTAAAAAATTTATTTTTCCTACTACTCAGGCCTTCCCATTACTTCTTTAATCGCCAAAGGACCCAGGCCTGGAGAATCGTAACCGTTAGGGTTAAACATTATTAGCCATGATGCCACGCATTCAACATTCCCTATTAACAAAAGATAGCCTGTCCGGTGAAATTTATTTCATCCTGAGACAATTTTACATAAAAAACTGGCATTACTAAACACCAAAACGTACTTATGTCATGAAGCATGCTGGGCATTCAGACTAATTTAACCAGTATATTTGTGTGAGTAGTCTGTCCAGCACCGGATTGTATTTGATTAGAAATTTGTGTTTGACAAAATATTGTAGAGCTAATCAACTTTCTCCACCGATCAAATTTTGCAACAGCAGATTAACTTTCGTGTTTTTACGACTTCATTTTGACTAATAAGACGAATTCACCCTCAATTAACGAAGGCACGCTGAGCTTATAATTTTAGCTGAAGTCGTTGGTCGAAATTTTCAGTCGAATTGTGTTTTAAGTGCGTGTCAGGATTGTATTCTAAAATATACACACTGCCAAAGTTCCTCCATTTTAGGCAGAAATGCATTACCAACAAAGACAAGGGAAACTAGGGTCGTCATTTCTGGTGTACTGAACGTCGTCAGCTAGCTATGGCCAATCCTGGGTTTTGCGACCCCCGGGGACCTGTATTCAGCACAGGGACTCCAGTTATCAGTAGCTGCCTAAACAAACGTGGAGGGCCGAGGCCCAAGGGCTTTCGAATTGAAGGCTGATATTCATCTTTAGCATATGCTAAAGCTTGAGTCGGCCTAAAAGTGCACACATGGTAGCAGTCGCGAGTGTGCGTGCACTCGGAGTCGCGTCGCTTCATATATTCCACCGTCCACCAACGAGGATTAGAGTGATACACGTAGACGGGCTGTGTATTTTACCATTCACGGCGCCCATTCCTGACACTGGTCTTCTTGCCTCAGACATAACATCGGACTAATGACTGTGGGGAAGAAAACAGTGCGGGTAATTCAGCTTAAGCCTACATTTAGCTAGTACCTATGCTGTTATTATGATATATTACAATATTAAGTAATATAATCTGTCTCAGCATCCCCCATGCTATGGGGGTACACGCTTGGTGGCGTTAGTTATGACGGTAGCACTGACCATTCTGTCCTTATTTTTCAGTTTGATCCACAAAACGCATCCAGATGTATGTACTCATTTACTTGAGTCTATGAAGCAGGTCATATTGGTCGCGCGAGTCGGCAGGGGACACCTCCCAGCATGTCTGGGAAACGATGACGTCAGGAGCATAAACTGCACAATCTTGGCGTGCATTGTTGATACTGAACGTCATATGGACGCCAACGAAGCTTCTTGAGTGATATATAAGGTCCTATCGTAAAGTGTTTAGGCTATAGATGTTTAAACCTACGGACTGCTGTCTTCCGAGCCCGATTCCTGGGGAGATGAGCAAGAAGCCTTGGGAAGGGCAGATTTTTAGCATAGTTTATTCTGCAAAAGGAGAGTATAATAGGTTGTGAAAGATTTAACTACAGGTCTAGTCGCGAGGCGGACTAGGTCCTTAGTGCTGTCTGGAAGCAGACATTCGGGCTGCCACCGTTGGCTGCAGCCTTAAACGTCATTGGGTGGACCACACGTGGGCGCATTCGTAGGTCGCGCGTCAGTGCGTCTGGCGGCAGTCATGACCTTGAGGTTTTTTAGACGGATTTAGGTCACGACAGGAAGGCCAGACGCGCTCACTTCTGTCTGGTCCCAAAGGCACGCCTTCAACGGCAGTGGGGCGCGATAAGGCAGCAATTACGGGTTTCCACAGTGACGCTAACACCCACTACAGTCCCACCAACTTATGCAAATTTCCCTTGTCTGTTATTAACGCTAGTAGCAACCGCTATCCGGTTGAAGAAGCCGGTCTTTTGTGCACGAAAGGACGTCAAGCAATGTCCAGGCTTTGCGTGGCCATCGATCCCTTAACAACTCCATTTTTCCGCACTCTCTATCTATTCAGCTTCACCAAACACTAACTGCTGGGCAACCAGCTGCTTATTATCGACCTATAATCCCCCCGTGTCTATTTCCATGACTAATTTGTATTTAACGGCGATCATAATTGACCGCATGTTTACTTTCGAATCCCCTCCCATAGAAATGTTATGGTCCCCTGAGAATTTATAGAACTGCCAACTGCTCTTCTGATTTCACTTTTTCAGCGTTGTGAATGCTTTGCCAGCCATCAGAATCTACAGCCTTCCAAGCCTCAGTCTACAGTACGCGTTAAAAACCGTGTAACTTTCATAATTTTGTAAAGGATTGACCATTACTCGCATACCGGTGTGAATGCATTTATGACAACTTCCAAATAATAGTGAACAGCATTAGGCATATTTAAAACTTGAGAGAAGTGTAAGAAGTATTTAGTTTTTGTTAAGAAAAATAAAAATTTACCGATAATTCCCAAGTTATGGAGAAGTAAAAAAATAGCTATAATTTAGAACAATGAATTTAAATATTTTCTTTATCTAACACGTTTACGTAATCACTTTATTGATATAAAAATAACTTTTCTTCAGTCAACATTTTTTTCTGCAGCTTACCATTACTATTACGGATAAGCTTACTTTTTATTTAATATCGTCCTTGAAATTGTGAACTCATTTCCTGCGCTTTCAATATCTTCATTTAATAATCAATCAATTCGTCTTCTGTTCGAAGTTTACGTCAAAAACCTTTAACATAAATTAAACATGAAAAGCATTTACGCACGATGATGACTATGTGGACCATGTATAGAACTGCCTTTCAACAGAAGACCACTTTGTCGAGTATATAAAGCGTCCGAAAGATAACATGGATTTTGTTATTCCTAAGACTAATAAAAAAAATTCTCAAATAGGTTACCTCTTTAAAAATTGTTTTGAATAGATATTCGATTGACGCATTGCTGTGCAGATTACCTTTATCCACGGTAAGGGCACAATGAAATCGGAGACTTTCGACAACTTCTTTAAGCTACCTTATGACAAACGATTCAATTTGACTAGAGATGAAAGAACTTTCTTTTTTCTTTAAAACTGATTATTGTTCGCATAAGTGGACTATTCCACGATATTTTATAAGCTTGCGAAGGCAAAAACACTGGCCATAAATATGGCCATTTTTTGAAAAAAATATTTTGCAGTCTGTTTCTTTTCTTCATGGCGTTTAAGCGGAATGTAAAGTTCACAAAAAAGTATATTACTAAATTTATTAAGGCCTTTTTAAAATTACCTTCGCCATAACATATGCGGATAAGTACGGTAAAACAACATGAGAAGAAAACTTTTTGTTATTGTATTTTGTGTCAAAACTTCGCAGGTTAAAAAAATTATTTAAAACTTAAATTGTTGCTTGTTTCTTAAAATGCAGTAGTCGCTAAAGATCACGCAACGTGCAGACATTTGAAAAAGACTAATACTTGTGCGCTAGTCGGCATTGACTCAAGTTGTGATATTGATTATCCCGTAGTCCATTCTGAAGTCATTTCTGTCCTGATAGGATGCAGGCTTTTTAATGAGCTTTGTTCTGACCCCTAGCAAAATCTATATATCATAAAACCTGGCTAATTAATTAGTATGCCTTTTATTATCATTTTTGACTGCTTTCATAAATTTAAAGATATTTTATGGAAAATATGCACGAAAAAAGTATTTCTTGTACTTGTTTGATGGAAAATTACGACTTCTTTAAATATTATACTCACAAAAATAGTAGCTTTTGGTTTTAAAAAAAGTTTTTTAATTGCTGAATAATTTGCTAACATAGTGACAGCTACACTCGAATTTAAGGTTTAAAAACTGTGCATCGTGTACATCCTGTTAACGGAAAAGTGTGTTTTGGCCTACAGTTTGAGGAATAAGTGACATAACTGTCATGAAATATTGAAAAAGATGTGGAACATATTTTATGCAGTAAAGGCAGCATTAATAAATTGACGGATGCGATGTATTATGAATAAACACCTCAC
>UYRU01000043.1:0-14246 GCA_900617775.1 Dibothriocephalus latus | reverse complement strand
AGTTTTAGGTCTAGCACAGTGCTAGGGTTAAGATTAAGGTTACAGTTTCGTTTTATGTTAGGGTGATAGTTGGGGTTAAGGCACGGTAATATTTATCTTCTCTGAAATTCATCGCGAGGCCAATTATTTTAAATGAGCGAGGCCTTGCTCTTCCTACCTTCTGTTTAGACGGACTTAGAAGTTACCCTTACCGAGTTGATGAAGGGAGCGCGCGGCAGGGGAATTTATGTTCCAGATTGACCTCAAGTTTAATCGAGCAAGCCTACCCTGCCAGGTTATAAGGCAAAACATGAAGATATTCAGGTCACACTAAGGTTTACTCAGAGACGGTTTAAAGATTGTCCTCAAGAATAAGATGATGCAATTGTTGGAACAAGAAGTTTATCAGCCTGACAATTTGTATTGTCATTCGAACTCGTCTTCAAATACAGTCAGAGCAAACGGTAATAGGGGACAAAAAGCTCAGTATTTATAGGACGCAGCTGTCATGCCAGCATATGCCTAAGATAATTAGTGGTATTCGCGTTCATCGCCGGTTCTGTAGTTCATGCAATGATGGTTTGTTGATCCATTCTCGAGTCGGTAATCACTGTGAGTTCATCACTCGCGGGAAGGACACAGGTGACCGCCAGTACCAACGACAGCGATCCAGACTACCAAGTAGTTGTCACGCCAAGTATGAACAATGGTGATGGAATCACGATGATTAAGAAATTGAAGATGCCGATAGAAGTAAACATGCGAGTTCCAGGAAGCGGTTCAGAAGAAGAAGATGCGATGTGAAAGACGCTAACTCCCAGGTTGCAGATCACTCGACGGGACCCGGCCGTATTTTTAAGTTAAACGAGGCCGAAATCCTCGGAAGGGGTGACAACCGCGTGAGCCGCGAGCTGTTTGGGTCATAGTTCTCAGGCCCGCAGTCCATCAACAAGCGCACCGATTTGGCATTCCCATACTCCGTACTGAGACATTGCCTGAGCAGGAGAATCAGTCAGGTGGGAAGGGTCGGGCCCTGCAACAACTCTACTGACAGCGAGCATGATTGTCGCGCAATTACCAAACCCGCATTTGACAAGGACGAAATCGCGGCAATTAATGAGTCGAAAGTTAGATGTCAAGCCATCACCGCACCAATTAGGACCCCAAGCGGTGTTAAGAGGAGCTGTTAGTTATAGTACGCATATGGATGACCGCTAAAAACTGCTGATACTGTCCAATCTGCGTATGCATTACCCCAATCTGCCCATTTCTAACATCATCCGACGGTTACCTATGATTAAGGATTTTCGACAGAATCCGAACCCTCAGAAAAATAAACTTCTTTTCCCATTGATTGCATCTACTTCTGAATTGACGATGGACCGTCAAAGCACTATCACATCAATTACGATCCTTTGCGATGAACACCAGTGCTTCTCGATCTGGCAGTCGCATCTTATTCTTCTGAGCGGCTTCCTGGAACTCGGCTGTGCGTTTCTTATGGCAATCTTCCTCAAAGTTATGCAACAAGTCTCGGCAACACGTATTATGTAAGGTTCTTGAGAGACCCGCAAATTATTTGAACTCAGCATTGTTAAGGGAAGATTTGACTGAGTCCGTAAGTGTTGATGGTATTATGGAGATCTAGTCCAAGCCACATCTTATGCTTGACAGGGGAGGTATAAAAATAAAAGTATTATAACAGTTGCGCGAGTAACGAGTAGATGGATCGCTGAACTTTAATATTACTATGGTCAAAATGTTGATGCACAGTATAAGTCTCTCTCAAAAAACTTATGAATATCTCTGGGGAGATACGCAGTAAACTGTACAGGAAATTCTGCTCTTTAATTTATTAATCAGTTTGTTTCCACCGTCTCGCCTCTGCTTACTGTTTGTAAAACCTAAAAAATCAGGCGAAAAATGTTTGCAGCATATATTTTGTCGGACATCAGATAGAATTTTTCTCGACGATATTGTTTACTACAAGGGCGAAATTGTCCGGATTCAGTTTCCTATTAACACATAAAAACTGGACATGCAAGATCCGGGTATTATGCTTATTGCTCTAAGTGATAGAGTTCTCATTGGCCTGACGTTAAGGACATGCCCACCACCAAGAGAATACACCAGCCAATAGAAGTCGCTTGCAGCTTTTGTTGTGATGGAAAGCCCACGCAGGTGGACAAAACTCGATGGCTGCCTGGCTAGGTCTTTGATTCTGGCATGTCCACCAATCACAGCGAAGTAAAGAGCTAGAGGAAGGATTTAGTTTTACACGCGCCTTAGGAAAGGCAGATTAAGTCTGCCAACAGATTGTTTGACCATCCTTAAAAACCACTTCCGTCCGAGGGATTTTCACCTAAATTGCTTCCTAAGCGGGCAGAAATCACAAAATAAAGGATGGGCGATTACACGTGAATGAGGAAACAATATCCACTTGAGGTTCGTTTGCGCAGCAATAAAGGCAGGTTCGTGTCAGTCAGCAAATTCTCTGATTTTCAGTACAAGAGTCTATTTAAAACGTCGACTGCTTAGAAGTTCTCAATTTATTAACAGTTCAACGCTTACATTTGAACAGTTGTTTTACAAGGCCTCCATTGTATTTTTATGAAAATGATAAATTGACCTATAAAGTTGAACGTACCCGTTGACTATCATATCAATACGGACAACTAACACTATTGGAGACGAAAAGCTTTATCAAAACTTATGCTATAAAATGTTTAGTTCGATAATCATTTGCAATACAATTAACAAACAAAATTTGCCGATAAGAGTTCTCGCTAATATAGGGGGATCTGATCATTTGCAACATTAAAAAAACTTTCTATTTATATTACTTTCTAAATATCCTAGGAAGGGTTTGTTCTTAAGCGCTATACTTCAAAAAAAGTCTACGAACTCTTATTAAAACAATTAATAGCATGCAGTTTTTATATATACACGTTTTCTAATGTTTTTTTGTAGGTTAACTGGTAAAACATAAGTCTTCTGACTACTCTTCGTTCATTTCATCCAAAAAGACGCCATTAGAATACGTATGCTCTAGCAAAAGATGCCGATACTTTGCTGGTATTGGAACCTAGGTTGTATAAGGAAAGAAAAAATTTTTTTGTTTCTCCAATCGTTGTTATACCTCAGGTGACGTGGAAGGCTCCTATAAATTCTAATTACGTACAGTATGATTTTGCAGCAAGCAAGGAGTAAACATAATTTCGCTACGGGTAGCTTAAGCGTTTTTTTCTAACTTACTGCAGCACTTGGTAATTGTAGCAGATTGCCTACCTGATGAAATCTCATACATTTAGGAAGGAAATTTCTTTTGGATAAAATCAGCCCACGCTGCTTCCCCTGAACTCTTGCAAAGGTAGAGGAACGACCGTTCTTAAAAAGGAAGCATACATTGGTTTACAAATTACTGTTAACTTAAAGAAATATAATTATTCTCACTTAATAATCGAATTTAGGATAATACAGCTATATTACGCATAACTGATCTAAGTTTAAGTATAAGGATATGTACGGGAAGGAATGCACAGAAATACGAAAATACTGCAGAATGATAACAAAAACACAAATGAGCAGTACTTTTTGAATTGTTCATGGTAATTGTAAACAGTATAAAACTTGGCAGCCATGAAGATAACCAGATTGTTTGTAGTGGTTTGCTGAATGGGGTAATCCTGCACAAAGTCCGCTTTTCCGGCATGGCAAGACTCTTTTTTGCATTGTGCCACTTTCTTTTGAAAGTTGCAAAACGACTTTCTCAGGTTTGAGATCGAGTCAGTTGTCGGGAATTAAAGTAGATTGGAGACCACATGCGCCGAGGTTGGGTGTTGTTTAAAATGTTACATGACAGCTGAAACATTATTAAATACATACTTCTTTATAGCGAGGAACTGGAACATTATCCTGTTAAACTATGGAGTCCATTCTGCGCACATGGATGCCGTTATAAGCAAAGGTATAGTTGACAATGTCAGGGGGACACTCCGCCGCTAATGGTGCCCATAGTCCACCGTCAGTTTAGCCACTCTCCAAATTTAATAGCCATAGAACACATCAACTGTCAAAAATTCTTGAAAGTTGCCGTAAGCAAAATGTATTCTATTGCAGATGTTTTTTTTCATATGACCAGCTGGGTCGACTTCGCAGGCCTATTTGGAAATGAGATATCACAGCAGACGTAAAATTTCTTCTGGGATTTGGGTTGATTATCGAATAAGAAAACGTTCTCTGATAAGTTTCCTGCTTTAAAGGACTTGATTGTGGCATTCTCCCCTTGCGGTTCACATTCCTAAATCAGGTAGTTAACTGTCTACATAGAGGAGACTAGCAGATTTTCTTTGTGAATAATCTTAATGGACATATAATTGTACGTTTTTAGTTTATTACGAATAAGATCATCGCTATGGTTGCTCGTAGATCGTTTCGGTTCAGCTTTATCATTTCTAGGCACAGATCTGTCATTAATAATGCACCGTAGAGTAAGCTTAGTAATAATGTATTTACTTGCTGATAATATATGCGGTACCCCTTCTGCGGCAAGTTTCCGTATTCTCTCATAGTCAACGGCAAATATAGAGGTCTGGAAATGATTGACGTACGGCATATAAAAAAGTTGACGGCGTGTCGTGGTTTCTGATATATATAGCATAGAATTTATTTAGTAGTCCCGACATAGGTAATAGCTAAAGCTCAGACACGTGTTTTGCCGAAATTTATGTCGGTACATGACGCAGCAACAAGTGATTCGTCTCTTCCAGCGGTTTCTGATATATGAACTCCGGAAAACAATCGGCGAATAAGTTCAGAAATCAGTAAGTGAATGACATGGAGTTAAGTCTCTGATTCCAAAAAGTCATGTCCCGGTCACTTACCTCCGTGTCGTGCGCTCAAAAATTTCTGAAAATATTCCCTTAGTTATTTTCTGGACTTCGTGTACAAGTTACCACAAAGCGAGTACAGGCGGACCAACAACGGAGCCGAAACCCTCCTTGCTGCGGCCTGCATAAACATCAACAAAATATTTCTCTGGGTTTTTACCATGTACATATGTCAGGAGTATGGTATAACGTCTTTGCCATAAAGCATTTTTGACGTTTTGGGCCACAAATCTGGGTAATAAACTTGTTTGATAAAACGAATTAGAGTCGCATGAGTTTATTACCGAGCTTTAAGGCGCAAACTATCCTAATTATGCCAAACGTAATTTTTTAAACTCTGCCATTTATTTCTGAAAACAAGATTTCTCGTAATTGCGTTTACCTGATTTTCATAAATGACGATATAAATTTTCCGTTCTCTGGAGGAATAAAGTTAAAACTTTCCGCCTTATATGAATGCTTATACATAGTGCAGAGCGCACAAATGAGAGGTTTTGATCGGTTTTATTTTAAAAAAACGCGGAAAATGTCTTAGCTTCTACGAAGCGCAGAATGCTGACGAATTGCGGCCTGTTTATCCTATAATAAACAGACTTAAAGTTAACTTTTATTTAATACACAACTTTTTGCGCTTCAGGTACAATCAAAAACACAATTAAGAAGGCTAAATGCGTATTTATCTGTCCCCTCTAATTTCCATCTGGACACGCCCTGTGTTAGGAAATCCACAGTAGATATGAAACAAAGACTTTCCTTTTTCTTTTCACAGATTGAATAAAAATGGAGACATGGGTTTGTCCAAACGACCGACAACTAGCTTTACGAGCTCGGTAAGTATGGTTGAATGTTTTTTAAAGTAGAACTACATACTTCTTTGAATAAAGCTAAGTCCTTTTTGAATGTGGCTGTCGATGCAGGTTGTTAACTGACGATAGTGTGGATGTAAAAGTATGCTTAGTTTGTTTTGTGGCAGCAAGTAAAATTGGTGTATTTAAGAGAAGTATATTTTATCGTCATATACACAGATATTTCGTTTAAATTGTGTTATTTGCAGGTCAGTACAGTCTTCAACGATTGATGCTTCAGTAGGAATGATACAGTGGTTAATGGCCGAACGTACCTACCGGATGATCGGATCCACATTAGCCCGATTTTCGTTAAATTTATATTTTGTATGGCTGAGTATCCAAACGATTGCACTGACGTAACTGACCTACCAGCCCAAATGTTAAGTGAATACTAAAGTCTTTAGGCGAAACAGCATTTTAGAGCAGGTGTAAAGGGAGGAATGGGCGTTAAGTTCAAACTCAAACTGTTTACGTCGTCTTCCATTAAACCCGAGTAATAAAACAGATAATGTAATAGTCATATCATCTTTTAAATATCACTGCTATTTCTTGCTAAGTTCAATCGCCATGCTCTTAATCCCAATTTAAACTCAACTTACAATCTGTACCCATCGCGTAAAAGTTGGATTTGTTTGCTCAAAATATTGTGCAGTCGGTATAATTCAGGGGTGACTATATATTTAATTTTTGACAATCATTTTTAAGGAAGAGTGTATAAACGCTGCTAGTCATCTTTGAATATTTATACTCACAAATAAAAGCAATATAAAAACGGGGAATATATAAACAAACGACATAATTTTACTACACCGAAATAATCTCGACGAAAATATCCGAGACTCATTCTGGAGAAACTAGCAAGTGCCACGCTGCCTTACTTCAACTGCTGACTATTTATCATAGTCTATGATTCTCCAATGCATGTATATAACCAGAAATTTCAAGAAAAACCACAGCAGCCACGTTTGGATAGTTTTGCACAATTATTTTCCCAAAACCGGTCACAGTCACCGAAAAACCAAGACTTACATTAAAAATAGTTATTATAAGGTATGAGTATCAAAAGACCAGTACAGAATATATATGCAAAATCTTGGCGCCTTGTGTTTGTGAGCAGACGTCGGCAAGTTAGTCAGAAACAACTGATCTTACTTGAGATATAGGTTAACTATGGATTCCTTGCCTAAATAAACAACGTACAAATGGTTCAGATTAAGATTTTCAGCCAAGTTTGAATGCACAGTTTTCCTATTTCAAACAAATCAGTACTTCCATATGACGCGTTTTACCTTCATTGAAAGCTTTAAACGAATCGCAAATGACAACAGTATAGAATTCGTTTCTGGAAAGCTTACGAAATTTTATGTTGTACGCGCTGTTATGAGCAAACTTAACTCAGGAATAAATTGTTGTTTCTTTCAAAAGCTTGGGTACTGGATGGTCAACATTCTCCTCTGCAAACCAGTGGAATGCCAATATGAGACTTTCGAACGAAGAGCTCGACCACATATCTCAAGTTCTACAAAGGAGTGAGCTCATCAATGAGCGCGAAAATCAGCGAATTGAGTACGTTTGCCATTGTTGCTTTTAGGTCAGTACGATCTAGCTGTTCGTACACATATTATTTTTCCTTACAATTTATTTTACGTCGTTAAAATTCTGTAGGGACACTTTATACTACAGTGGATCCAAGAATATTGCATTAAAAATAAAAGTTTGTGCTATGGCTAAAGAAAAATTATTAAGCTTATGATAAATTTGTGATAAAATGCCTTCTGCTGTTCTATTTTATAATTAAATTAGAACTTGAAAATATTCCACGGTCCAAAATGACTATGAAGGAAAATATGCTTAAAATTTACCGTTTGCTTTCGGTGTTTGTATTATGTTAGAGTTCACCCCCGGTTTTCCTTGTACCTTTAACTTTGTACACTTTCCAGAATACACACATGGGGTGGGGTAGCAAAGTGATAGACTCAGTCAAAGTACTTATAGACCTGTGTCTGAATAAGTTGTAAACGTCAACTCTATTGTGAGCAAAAAACAACCAATAAACTTATTCGAATTATAGAGTTTAGCAGGCCAGAATTAAGTTTAAATGAATGTGCCCATAAAAGGAATTTAATCAGACCAAAATTGTGCAAGCTAATGGTTAAACCCCAACTGTCCTCAAGCTAGTATATGAAGTTTTGTATAGCAAACTAGCAGATTACTGGAATCGCTGTTTGTTTTTATTGACACATTGTTCAGCTGTCATTCAGTAACTGAGGATACAGTTCACAAATCGAACTTTATATAATGTTAGGTGAGATTTGCAATATCATGCAGATAACTTTCAAAATAAGATGCATGTTTAAAGCTGCTTCTTTTAGTGAATAATTTGGAAAGGAATTTTGGGAGTTTATGCAAAAATGTAGTCCTAGATAGCTTTTGAAACCTAACGCATGAAAGATATATCGTTTACTGATGAATATCAAGCTATATAGAGATGATTTTAAGAAATCTGTTGAGACCAACTGTTTTAATAGACCCTCTCTGAGAAGTTGTCTTACCAAATCCTTCCACAAATTGCATGCCTAAGCTTTTTCCTAAAATACTTGTCAAACAATTGTGGCTAGAGTGGAATAGTTTTGATGTCAGGGGTAAACAACTTCAAAAGACCTAAAAAAAACTATTATCCCTCAACTTAAAATCAATAGATTTTTGCACAAGCAGTCAGTGACCCAATTTTGAAAATAAAATTGTATTGAAAACTTAAAATATCGTGTACTAATTGAGGCAGTAAACGGCATTGTATAACCCTTATCAAAGTAGCCTTACTGTGGTGCTCTTTTAAATTGTAAAATGGTCTTATTGATTCTCTAGAGCAAATTCTTCCCATACAGACACGCCATTATACAGTCCGATCAACAGTAATAGAATGTATATCCTATAACATTTTAAACGAAATCATGAAATTCTTTTTAGAAAAAAACGTTTCCTGTTGCGGTCGAAAACTGGATTGCCGTGCTGGTATTCCGAAAATATTCGAGTCCTGCCACAACGCAGAATTTTGGAAAAGATTTTTTCACTTGCTATTAAAGGAGACCTTCAACAAAATCAAAACACAACCTGCGGTTGATTTCTATTTATACAGCATCGTATCTACTTGTCGATAAATGCTGTCCTCGATGTATAGAACACGGTCAACACCGACTTTAACTTTTATGAGCCCTTTATGTCGTCCTATTATCTGGGCAGACCTGGAAGTTTACAGCTTGTTGATAAAACCCGGATCATATGTTCGACTACAGTTCGGGTTCCAGACGCTTGTGTAAGCAAAAAAGCTATCGAAGACAAAGTCGTACACGTTTAGAGTATTAAATTCGAGGAAGACGTCAGTTGGTACCAAGTTAGATTACTCTTATACAAGTTATCTATAAAAGATATTTGACTTGATGTAAAAGATTTTTTGCAGGTGGTTTTAAAGAAACTCATTCAAAATCGAAAATCCTGCGTGGCAATCGACATTATAGCTTCGCCTAAGAAATCCTTCCCAATTACAAGCCGCCTTCATTATTTTCTTTAAAATTTAATGAGCTAGATAAGTAACGAAACTGGCCGCCAGTACCAAAAACAATTGGTGTTGGATATGCCATTTTCCCTTAAGGCATTCCCTTTTTTACCCGTATATAACAATATGGAGTAGTTCACAGTAAAATTAACCACGGCATAGTTTCGATGAACGGACACAAGAGGCCGCTGTTACCACTATGCTAGCCTCAAAAATGCGGAGCCACGACATGAAACATTTATTGGCAACAGTGGTTTAAGTAGTGCACTTCAGTTACCTCTAGTCTCAGCATTTTTTCCTAAGGAAGCGGTGGTTATAGGGGTTTTATGTGTGGGTATTTAGGATGGGCAGTGAGATATACTTTAATAACTGCTATGCGCATCTTTTATTGTATTGAGAAATGCCGTTGCTTTATATCTCTAGATTTTCCTAATTCGTATTATCGTTTAACGTATGGCAGAAAGACCCTATTATCAAAATGCAGGTTTTTCGAAATTCCTAAGAAATAGAAATGGCAGTAAGGAGGTTGTCTATTTCAACTCACTTGCGGTCCAATTTGCCATTCTGAAGTTAGATTAATATAGTCCGCAGCACAGAGCGCCACGCATATCTTCAATTTACATGCGAAAAATCTTATTCCCAGCGGCTGCGAGAAACAAATTCAACTACATTTTTCCACTTTACAGTTGCTTCTACAAATTTCATTCACTGCCTAACCTACTTCCTCACCCCCCCCCCCAAACTCCTATAACTACCGTTAGGGGTCTCGGAGGTGCACTAAATAAACTACCTTTGCGCGTTTATCTTTATATTGGTAGAAATATACACATACATACACGTTGACTGAATTTTTTAAAGGTCCATGCTGAAGCGACTGGAAAACCTGACTCTGTCGTCCGTCGCAAGCAGCAAAAGTGCCTGCACCCTCTGTGGCCACGAATTCGGTCTTCTCTCGAAGTCTGCAAACCGCTGTGCAGACTGTGGCCGTCTGGTCTGCCCTCGCTGTTCAATGGAGTTCACCGAGGGAAGGACAGACAGGGCTTCTGGCGGAGGGCAGACTGAAGTGAATGATATATCGCCATCACGTTACCTTCCGCCCGAAACTGCCAGCCGTATCTACTCCACTGAGCGTTCAATGCAGTTGCTTAGAAAGTTCTGGCAGGCTCATCAGGGCACCGAAAAACGGGACGCGAGAGGTCAAACACTGTCCCCCACTAATGGCGGCGCTGGCCGTGGTGAAGTATCTGGTCTAATCCGACACCCTTTCAGAAAGTCTTTATCCAGCGAACGACCTTCACGTCTATCACAGCTGTTTGCTTCCGATAACCTTTCAACTACCTCCAGTTTGAGGACAAGTCGACCAAAACGCTACCATCTGTGCAAACTCTGTTGTGAGGCTAGAGAGGTAACACCGCCTTATCTTTTGAAATTATCGTGCTTGCGGAGGATTTTTTGTATTCCCGAAGTTCACCGAACAAGATAATTTTAATGGCCTTGGTGTTTTTTTTGTTTGCAGCCTGGTTGTTTCAAACCACAACCATAAGCTGCCAGTACAATCAAATACAACCATACATACATATGGTGAATAGGTTTACACAGAAGAAGCGATGTCAAAAATAATGAAACGTTTGTATGACCTTCACTTTTGATGAGGTGTGTGACCATATTCATATTTAAATTATCCGCAAAAAATCATGTAGATTTAAACGTAGTAACCATAAACAAATATTTCTTCCATGTTTTGGGCAAAATGCAAAATATCAACATAATGACGGCTTTATCCAATTCAGTTTCTATTAGTTGCGATGCCTCATATTTTGCCGTTTGATTTAATGCACTGGTCCTTAAATTTCCATCTGTGCACAGGCAATTCTAATTTAGTTAACTCATTGTTTATAGGCTATGAGCCCTACAGAGTCCACTGTATATCTAATTTAAGCTATGCTTGTTGGGGACTCGGCAGTTTGAATTATTCAGTGCTTCGAAAACTTAGCACGAAAAGCCAAAGTAAAAAAGGATACGAGTCTTCGTGAACGCGACGGAATTCCCTAGACACTTGACTTCTTTATCTATTTCGTCGTTAAGGCATGCAAAACTTGTCTAAGAATGTCTGTTTTTGTGGCAGATCCTATCGAAACTCTCACCAGTCCTCGCCCGTTCCGCCTAGAAAAAAAGGATACTGTAGCTTGCTATTTGGACGCGATGTATCATAAAGGTTAAGAAAGTTTTCCTCCGGCTGCCAGATTTGGTTAAGATTTCAACCGGACGCACAGCAAATTCGTCTCTTGGTTTAGTTAACCAGAAAGCCTCAATGCGCCCCTACGAGCATAGATCCGTGTTATGGTCTAATTGTTTATGGACAATACGTTCATATTAGTGCATGGACGCTCACCAATCGGGAATGGGACTCACTCGTCCCTTTCTGCATCGGGACTCATAGTTACGCTGCAGCGGATGGTCATACAAAAGGCCAATATTTGCGATGGATTGATAATCACTCGCGAACTGGCAAAAACGCATGAATAAAACTTTGGAATAATAATTGAGAACACCAAGCGAATTTGTTACTTAAAAGAAATATAAAAATTAGTAATTTTTCTTAAGAGGAAACGTTTTCTTAATAATACTCGAGTTCCACAGACATGAAAATGGCAATAAATTAGACAAATAAATGTAAATTTAGTAGCCAGGTAAAAAATTAAATATACCAAATGCTTTAATTTGAAACAATATTTTTTAGTCAACTTGTTTCATATATATTTCCATTATTGACAAATTTCAACCATTTTCAGCGCTTTCAAGCTTTCTTCCATAAATCCGGATTTTTTTGACGTTTATATAAGAACCTTTAAAGTTAAATATTTATTAAAATCACCTACCGAAAACATCACGGACGGAACCCCTCCACGCGTCACAATTGTCGGCAACGGATCTGAAAAGCTCCGTCCATTCTTTTCTCCGGCAACGGAGACCGAAAATCGGAGGTCTAAGAACCGCCTCCATGTCTTGACGAACGATGTTCAGCCAAGTTTTGAGTTGCCTTCCCCTTTGACTCCCCAGGGTGGGCTACGGTGTCGGATCGAGGGCAGAGTAGCAACGCTCGTGAGGCGGGCGACGGGGAACACGCCCAAATCACCTTAGTAGTCTTTCTTGGATGGTCTGAGATATCTTCGCGTTAGTGGCGCAGCGAGTGCGGACTGTCTCATTTTAAACGAAGTCGGCCCTCTTCACTCAAATAATGGTACTCAGGCAGCGGTGGTCAAATACCTCCAGTCTTTGCTCATTTTCCACACGTAAAACTCAGCATTCACATCCGTAGATGAAGATTGACCAGTCGAGTGCACAGAACGCACAGATACTCGCTGCGATGAAGGTGTCCTGCCTGATCCATAGGTGCTTTCGGAGGACTGAGAAAATCTTGAGAGCAGCATTGATTCTGGAGACAATATCGTCCTTACATTGTCCATTCGGTAGCAGTCTTGTCCCGAGGTATTTAAAGCTGTCCGTTTCTTACAGTTGACGGCCATTAATCCCCAGGTGTGCTTTATCCTGGACGGAGATGCAGTTGGAGAATAATTTGGTCCTCTCGTTTTTTAGGGACGAGCCAACAGACATAGCGATCTCATTCAGCCGTGACACTACCAACTGTAGATCGCCAAAGCTTGAAGCTAATAAAGCGATATCATCGGCATCGTCGAGGTCAGTGAGTCGGCGTCCGGGTGCAATTTCAACGCCGTCCTAGGCCCTCCCAAGAATCCAGGTACTGATGTAGTTTAATAGAGCGGGCGACGGAACGCAGCCTTGTCAAACGCCAAACTGAATATCGAACAGTTCTGCAAGGTTATAATGGACCAGAACAGGCGCAGTGGTGAAACGTTAGTATGCCCTGATCATGGCGATGATGTTTGGTCGTACACTATCCAGTGCCATTATTGTCTTTTCTCCCTTCTTGTAAACACGTACAAGGACGCCTGAGTCCCTTTAATAGGGAACGGTCTCGTCTATCCACGCTTGTACAATCACTTCATGGAGCCAAAGTACTCTGGTACACGGCTGTTCAAAGAGCATGAACCCCAATTTTTGGCATGCTATCTTGACGACAGTTTCGTCGTCATTAACCAGGGTAGTCTTCAGCGCAACAAACAGGGATTGAAATCGATTTTGCCAAATCCACACCTTACGGTGGAAGAGGAAGGGACGGACATGTTCTTGGACGTTCACGTCTGCCGCCAACAGTACGACAAAATAAAGACGTGTATCTACTTTAAATTAAAATGTCGCAAATTTTGAGTCGCAATATCAACAACCCGCTGCAGTACAAACGAAGTAGACCAACAAATACGTCACAAATATTGAGTTACAATAGCAATCATCCGCTACAACGCAAGCGCAGTTGTATACGCACGCTATACCGACGGGTAGAAACCCACTACAGCACGCCAGCTGCCAAATGGGACGAGATAAAGCTCCTCCGAGAACTGTTCAGAGCAAACGGCTATCCACGAGCGTTTGTTGAACCGGATCGAATGCCACCCAAACCGCGAACCGAGGGACCCTGCTTATCAAAGTCGTGGCAGAGCATCCCGTACATGAAAGGCGTTTCCGAAGTTGTGGCTAGATCTTTCGCGCCTCTTGGAATAGGGGCTGCCCACAAGCTTACCTGCACCATCCGACAACAAGTAATGCGGCCGAAAGACCCTATACCTAAACGGGAGAAGTCAGGCGTCGTATACCGATTTCATTGCAGCTGCGGGATGTGCGATTATGTTGCAGAAACTGGCCGATAACTTCAAACGCGAATGCAGGAGCATAAGCGGGCCGTGGGGAGGTTGGACCCAAAGTCGGAGGTAACAACCCATGCTGCAGCGATGGAACATGAATTCAACTTTGACGCAGTTGAAATTTTGGGCTGAGGTGATGATCATACATCAAGGCAGATTAAAGAGGCCTGGATGTCGACCGACTGTTCAGTCAACC
>UYRU01000042.1:0-14301 GCA_900617775.1 Dibothriocephalus latus | reverse complement strand
ATGCATGCCCCCTTTTTTCCAAGCACACCAACTGGCGTACGAAAGGGTGTAGCCTGTCCCTTTTTTCCCTAAACTTGGGTTTGGGGACGCATAGGACTCGAAATCAATAAACAGGCTATCTCTCTGTCCCTGCCTCTGAATTTAATTTGGAAACTGGAAATTTTTCGCTACTCCTCACCGGTCCTATAGAGTCCACCCACACACTGGAAGTCATAGTTACCATTTTCTAGCTGGTTTCCGGATGGGTTTTACCTACGTCGATGCATTCAGAAGCACTTGAGTTCCGGGGGCCATTCTGACAAATATTTATTGCTTTACGATGTGTGTTATTTTTAAGAGTTAATACTGAAAGCACGCTGTTGACCAAAAAGAGAAATGGGCTTTTCACTGCATAGTGCCAAATCCAACTCTGCCACTTGTATTAACATTGATACATTTACTGTTAAGTGGTTTAGTAAAAACCTGTATTATAAATTAAAACTCACTAAAGCTAGGTGATGGATGCCTCCTGCGTTTAAATACACCAGCTATATGTGCGTAATACACTGTGAACTATATGTGCTTTAGAATACCTGGTTTGATTCATTGTTTAATAGCTAGGAGGCGTAAGCCATCTGCGTGTTAACTACTAAGTTCATATATTGATATACACAAAGTTGCTTTATTGTGGTGTTTGTTATTAAAATACCTTTTATTTCTTCATAGTTGCTTTTTGTTTATTTTTATATCATAACGGTCAATTCTGTTGCTATGTTTACAGTATGGCGATTGTTGCAAGCAAAATTCGTAGCAAATTTTAGCTTGGTATTTTGGCATATATTTGGTCACATTATTTTGCTCCAGTGAATGGATTTAATCCTGGGAAGGCCTTTTAGTAAGGGAAACTACCCATTTAGTAATGTTTATTAAAAGCGATGGGCATTGATTTTGGCTAAATCAGGAGGAACCTGATATCGAAAATATTTCGTACGACAGAACCAAACTTTTATTAATATGCATTATACTACGGGAGAATCCCAAGATAAGTAAGAAAAGTTTAAAACATATCCCTTTCAGAGCCGTAAAATCTAGTCCGAAGTTACTTTAACACGAATGAAGCCACTTTTAAGAAATCACATTTATTTTCAGAAACAAAGAACAATTTTTTTAGGAATTACTTTTTGCTAACCTTTGATGTTTTTTGCCACAAAATGCAATAACAAAAATGCTTTCATTTTACTGCATAGGGTATTTGGGACGTAACCAAAACCACCCATATATGCTATTGTGAAGGTGATGTAGAACAGATCTTATTCACTCTAAATCACATAGCGACACACCTTTTGTACCCTAAATTTTCGCTTGTGTATAATTTAGAAACGGAACAAACAGGAGATCAATAATTACTGCAATATCCTAGTGTAAATTCGGCGACTCTTTTTTTGCATTCGCAAGCTTAGAAAAGTGCCTAAAAGTAATTCACTATGGTGACAAATACCCCAATCTAAAGAGAAAAGTGAGTTCTTTCAGCCAACCTTTATCATTTATCATTGGGTAAATTAAAAAAGCTTTTCAAAAATCTCCATTTTTATTTGGGCAGTAACTTGGAGGAAGGTAACATGCACAGATATTCAACAGCTGTATATCTAAGTAAAGTGCTTTTTAAAGAAGTAAGCTATTATAAATTTCTTATTTATTTTAGGAGTAACAATACTTCTGTTGTGGACGTTCTTTTTGGTCGACAATTTGTTTTGCTGTCTTGAGGAATTTCTAAATATGGTCCACATGGCCAGCTTTATAAGTACTTATATCTAAAAACTCATTTTTTTCGGTAAATGTTCTTAATATATATTTTATTTTAAAGGTCTTGATATAAACGTGGAACATAATCTGTCTTAATGGACAAAAGCTTAACAGCACTGAAAACGCCCGAAAATTTATCGGCATTTAAAGGTTCATCTGCAAGTAATTGTAATTAAATAACGGCAATATGTTCAAAAAAATTGACGGAGGAACTTTTTTATATAGAGGAACTGGTTAAGTTATGCATTCAATGTAAGAAAAGATATAATTTATAGATATAGTTTATAACTATTTTATACGCCATCGGAACTTGGGGAACATCAAGGAAATGTTATTTTCCTTAACAAAAAATTAGCACATCCTATATTTCTTCTAAATACCATATTTGCCTAATGTTGTTCATCATTATGTTTAAGGTTTCGTGAATGCCCTCATGTCGATATGTGAGTAATGGTCAATATTTTACAAACTTTGGCGTTTTGCATGCAGCGCTCGCCATACTGTGGGCCCACATTTCCCTGCTATTCTGAGGTGAGGCTCAATTCGTGAAAACCCTGTTACCATCGTTTCCGTTTTCTACGATCCTGGGATTAGGAGGGGTTAAGGGGGCTTATATAACTTATCTTTGCCTTGAATGAAGGCGTACCTCTACATGATTCCAGTTTCAGTGTCTCTCTGGATGCAGCCGATAACATATGATAGTTCCGCCGGTTTTATAGCATGCCTTTATAGGGGTAACTCTAGGCGTACTCTATACGACTGAACTCGAGAAACAGGTAACAGTGGAAGTATCTTGTGCTCGTTTGGCTTTTGGAATCGTCGTCGATGCGACATTGGCGAACCAGTATATGGTCATCCTAGAAAATTAATCATATCAGATGTGAAATTATTTGAACCTGATGTGCTTGCAATATTCCTCTTCAGTGGAAAATATTTTCGTTTTTGCCAAAGAAAATCAGGCTACTTTTGCTGAGTTTTAGACATGGAATTGGTTTAGATCACCTCGTACCTACGGGATACGCATTCTGTCTAAGAAGCATCCGCCTTCAATCCTTAACTATGACTTCATACACCTATCCTTCTAGACTGAAGGGCTGACTCACCGGTTTATATTACTTTGTTGTATTGAGAAGAACACCACATACACCATCGCACCGCCCAATCCAAAATCTTTTTTAGAACTAGTATTGTACATACATACAAAATCGAAAAAGTGTGGGTTTCGGAAATGTATATTGTCTCTTTCCTCAGAAATAACATGTGTAGGGAGGCGATGGCGAGGTAAATTCCATTTTTCTTTAATAACAATTCGGGGCTTTGACCTCGTCGTTGACTTTATTCCGCATACTGGAATATTTCCTGATTTACGTTCATCCCTAACTAATCATTTCTAGCAGGCTCGTTTACGATTGGCCAGAAATAATGAATGGAGGAATTGCCTCGACTCAAAAGGACCATAAATTTGTATTTAGAATCTCACATTTTACGGGCAGCATGTCGTCATTACCCTACAACAGTTCCCTTCACATGTCCTTATTGCAGGAAATAAAGTCTTTTAGGTGTTACGTTCCTATGACTAGGGTCTTAATGGCAGTCCCATGGGTTTTGGCAATACGAACTTGTATTCATCTGGCCAGTGGTTGATTCCTCTACAGGCCTGTCTTAGAGGACAATAGTTAGACGTATGGATCGATCAAAACGTACTTCCTTTATTGAGCTTGACAATGTTTTTAATTATGCCAGTGATTGTTCGAAGGCAGTACTTGGGGAGACAGGATTGGGAGCACAGCTGGCCTGACAATGAATGAGGCTAATAGAACCTGCCAGCGAGATGCCGATACGGGTGGTGTCGTGTCGTCTGGGGGGACAGATGAGACTGGCTAAGGCAGCCTGGTAATTCGAACAACAGCTTTTTCAACTGTCGAAAACTACAGTCAGTGACCGATCCCAATCAGTATTGATTGATGTTGGGGAATGCGTTTCCGATTATAAAAGACTACCAGAATGAGGTTTTAGTATTGATTATTTTGCAGTATAATATTTCAGACACGCCAAGGTGTTCACTTTTGAATGACACAAAGTAAAACATGACTACTTAAGTAGTATGCGTATTTTTATCGATTTTTGGCTTCCTTGAAGCTTCAAATATATTTAATAGAAAGATGCATAGACATATACTTTCGTGCATTCAATTGATAGTCAGTCAGGTCTTCCTCAAATTGCGTACTCAAGCAAAGAATACTCATCTCAGTGCAAGCGTTTAAAATTATGTGGTTTTTTGAAACCATACAGTTTCCATTGGAATACCATCGTATTTAACCTTTCGTTGATGTTCATTACTATGCAGGGAACACGGTCCGCATTCATTGCAACGTTTTACTACCACTTACTGGTGTATTCGTAATATTATATGGAGATTTGTGATTTTTTAGAGAGAAAGAACACGCAAATACAACGGCAGATTAGGCTTAAAATTAATCGGGAATGCGAAACATTTTTAAGACCTAAATAAGTCTTTCCTTGGGAATAAAAATTGAAGAAAATGTGAATTTCTACAAATGAATACGAAAAACGGTAGTTTTGTGCGTGTTTTTTATAAAATACATTTGAATTTACAAGGGCATCGAACTTTCAAATAGCATCGTATCTGTCTGTTTAATGATGCTCTAAATGTAGCATATAACATAGTCGATATCCTTTGCAGAATATCATGAACGCCATATGGTATCTCTTTAATGGTATTTAGGAAGGTATGATATGCCTTATATTGAAGGCATACAGATTGCAGACTGAAAACCCTTATAGCAAAAGCAATAACACATCGGGCTCAAAAGTATTTGCTAATAAAAGGACGTTTAAAATCAAAATGATATCCTTTCTTCGAGTACAACATTTAATTCAGGCGTGATTTGCAATGGAATGAGTACAAGAAAAGATATGTTGAGCATATTTTCTGTAAAATAAATTTGAATTTTTAAGGACAGTGAAAATCTTACGAAGGAGTTTATGTAACTTAGTCATTTTCTATGGAGTAAGATTTTCTAGGCAGCTGAAAATTAATAAATTCACAAGGCCCACACCCTGGCGTGTTTCGAATATTTTGGGATTATGTCGCAATTAAAAAGTACATTTCAAAATTTTGACTAAAATTTCATGAGCTCGGTCCCTGACTGTAGGTCTTTGCTGATATGTCTACACTAACTTGAGTCGGCCCAACTGTTCATACCTCAGGCTGGGTCGCTGACAACGAAGAAGCTGAGTGAATATTCAATGGATGGGATTTTTGGCAGCTTTCAGTAATTAATTTGAACCAACTGCAAATAATATCGGTGGCCTCGGTTGGACTGAAACCCACGACAGCGAGGACAATGCTTGAGTACGGCCAATTCTTGCTGACTAGTTTTCCCTGCTTGACGGATTAATTTGCCAGCAGTCCAAAACTGCCAGAAAAAACGAATAACAATGTCTGCAACCACACGTTCGATACGGAGGAGGACAAACTGGAAGTTGAACGAGCACTGCTTGAATAACACTAAGGAATAATAAGTTGGAGAAAGAGTGGGAGGGGGTACCCAACTGTTAAGGAAACGGCGAAGGAACCCCTTTGTAAACCAGTTCAATTAGTTGATCTTATTCGAGTACAGTCTATGAAGAAAGTACCTCCTTAACTAATTTTTCCGGTTTACCCATGCAATATTTTGGCTACACTGGGATTTCAATTCTGAAAATAAATTTAATCCAGGCCCTTTGTTGTTCAAGAGTAGCCATTTTGATACGTCCTTAACCGTTTCGTTTGTTTTTCTGTCTGATAATTTTTCCTCGGCAGGACTTGGAATATCTTCTAATTTACGTTCATGCCTAATTTATCATCTCGAGCAGTCTCATGCAAGACTGATCAAAATGAGTGAATGGAGAAATTGAACAAGATCACTCATACACATGTTTCCGGGCCTCTAGTTGATGCCTGTGTTGTCAGTACGATAAATAATCACCTTCCAACATTTTGTACTCCAGACTTCATCTAGGCCTTTGCCTTACTATGCACTTCATTAAATAAGCTGCTCGTGTATGTTGTCCAAGGCGTTTTGATTAGTGTGGGCTAACTAAGCAGAGTAAACTGCATTGGTGAGTATGTCGACCGTTTGTGGGATTTAAATCTAGGTCTCGATTCAACCAGTGCAGTAATACTGACCTTACCATGCAGTCAACAGTTTAACGTCCAATCAGATCACCTTAAAGGGAAAGCAGTAATGAGCACTTATGGCTTGTCCTAGTTACGAAACGCCCTTTTGCGTGCGTGCGTGTGATTGCGTCATCGCACACCAACTACACCATCTTAGAATTTTTTTAACCTTACTGCAATGACTGCAACAACCGCTGGGGTCGATAGCAATGTAGTATGATAAATTACTGTGCAAAAAAGGTACGCAGAGAGAAATACTTACAATCAAAAGTTTTTGAACGATGAAGGGGACCACACGTCGAAAGTGACATGAAGGTAAGCACACATCAGAAATGCAAAATGGCAAAACACTGGAGAAGGAACTCCTCTATTTCGGGGTCTTGCAATAAGTTCCAGACAGTTTATGAGACTAACAGCATCCATGAGGTGCTATACTCTTTTAGTGTTAAGATTAGGATTAGAGTAGAGTTAGGATTATAATTATATTTAGGGTTATGAATTGATAATATTTGTCTATCTTGTAATTCTGCAGAAGGCCGTGTATTTCCGGGATTCCTATCCTCATGGCCTATTTACAGACCTCATCCGCTCGACCGATGGCAGTCTCATCCAGTAGGCTTCAGCAGCGTTGGGTAATATAGTCCTGCAGCCCAAAGAAACACCAATGAGTGGACGCTAAATCTGTTGCAAGGAAGGCTGAAGGGTACAATTTGACGCCAATAAAAACTATTAAGAAAGATAAGGATGTGCATTTTAGGCAGTTGTAAGACAACAGAGAGGCCAAATGTCCGTTTTCCAAAACCACATTTCCTAACCCATGCGTATGCGTTAAGGCGCGAGAAGTGGCTTCACAATGAACAGCTATTCTAGGACCGTCATAACTACATTTAACAAAGGTCACATTAACGACTTTGTTCTAATAACGCAAACCATTCAAAATTTGTCGAAAGCAAACCTCTGCACGCCAATTTGGTTTTTTGACCAATCAGTCATGTTCACTAAAAATATCCCCTTTTCGCTAAGTGTTTTATTAAGAACTGAACGCCATGGTTCATTGAAAAGAGACACGACCGGCTACTCGCTGAAAGCCGACTGTCACATTCCTCTTAACAATTATGTCCATCATCTTCTGGGGTAGTTGCTTCCAGACTCGGTCAGAATCTTTTATATGCCCTCTTTGACTGAAAATGAGAAGAGGAACTTCCCCGGCGTAATAAAGGTGGCTTTGTGCTAAATTCCAGGAAGAGTAAATATTCCTGTGTCCTAGCGTTGACATTAATCCCAACTTGCACCTTATCCGCCAAACTAATCTTAAACGTAACCCTAATTTCCCTGGAATTTGGCACAAAAACCGGTAAGGATGACTTGTGTGGCCTCCTAAACAGGACACAGGAATAGGACCCCCGCCTCAATTAAAATAGTTGGCCTTGTGATACATATCTGGAAGGGCAAATACTCCTGTGTCTTAACCCTAACACAAAACTTACCTGTAACTTTAATCGTAGCCTTACAAAAACTTTTAGCCTAAACCTTACTCTTAAAACGAACCCAAACATTAACCCTTTACATAATCCTGACCCCAACCTTAAACCTAATCTTAAACTTAACCCTAACCATGCTCTTAATTCGAAACCTAATTTCACTGAAATTTGTCGCAAGGTCACGTATAGTGTTGGTGGTCGCTCTTCCCGTATCCTGTTTAAACGACAATACAGGTGTTCTTCACCCAAAGCCTCCTGTATTACGGGTGGTTTCTTTCCAATGGCCCGCAGGGAGCAATCTATGCAAGCCTTACAGCTGGCCCTTGGAAGTACTTCACTGAGGATCGCCGGAGTAAAATGGGGTTGAAGTCGTTGGACCTTGCGAAATAGCTTGCCTCAGATACGCTGGCTTTGAAATATGCAGAAAAAGAAAACACTTGTTGGATTCCGACTACTATTTTTACTGTTTAGACAGAGTATGCTGAACATGGGGAAAAAGTTTCATCATCAACTACTCATCGTAACATGCCTATGATCGGGGATAAGGAATTTGTCCCCAAAACCCTTACGTGGTGCTCGCCACTTGTATTCTGCTGAATGGTAATTTCGTTGTTTCTTTCTGCTGGTCCGTCCAATACTGCTCAATGCTTCATTCGCTACAAGCCCACTCCGCAAGGTTATGGCGACTGTTGCTCTACCCTGCCGTTGGGCTTACGCAGTTGGCAGTGAGATTTGTCGGTTGGTATTATGCGAATCTATCGTAAATTTGGCTAGGCCGAGCGCAATCCCGCCGTTCCATTCAATATCTTAATTAAATTAACTTTGATTGGGGCATCTAGCGTGCGAAACCGACCGCATGTGTTTAAGGCTCGAGGCGCATTCTGGCATTGAGGAATTGTGCGCTTGGGGGCAAGCATGCAAGAGGACAGAATCAGAATTTAAACTGCTCTATTTTTTTAAAAAGCGTAGGCAGCAGGATTTATTGTATTCAATTGATTTCGCGACGACTTTTCAACTGCATTCAATCGCTGCATGAGTCAGATAACGGTTAGAAGCATACAGCAGATTGAGTTTCACAGAATGTACATGTATAACAGCAAGAGTCATAGTTCAGTGTGAATAATGATCAACTGAATGACACTACATTAAATCAGCCTATAGGGAGAAAGGGGACGAGAGGAAGTTAGCGCAAACCAAGTCGTAATTAATACTAGCTGCCAAATTACCAAGATAATCGGAGATTGACCACGTGGTCTAGCTGCTTGCACAGGCCGAGTTTCTCCCGCGGTATGTAGGCCGCTTACAAGTAGCACAGGGTCCGATTTGTTCGTGCTCGAACAAGTACTCGGAAAGCTGTTTTTAGGTCGACAGAGTACCCAATTTCTAGCAGGTACTTAGTAATCGAATATCGTGGTACTCTGTCTTCTTGCTTGAACAGCCAATTAGGCAAGTGTTTAGCGGCCCTGGCTGCCAGTCATCTTTTTCGTACGCCCAATGTACTTGTCTCCGCAAGTGCACGTGAACTCATAGATACAATTCTTGTCAAAACATTGGATATCTGCTAGCAGAATCTAGACAACAACTATGTGACAACTATTTTTTCGTTCACGCCTGAACACTGTGGGGGCCTTTTGGGCAAGCACACGATTGTTAATTTGCTATCTAGGCAGAATCAGGATTGACAGGCGGTAAAAGATTGAGCAGGATGAGAGAGATAAAAAACGATTTAGTTTCAGAGTAATATCAAAAATATTTTAAAAAGGGCTTCATTCGCAGAGACCAGACGATAAATTAGCAAAATACGCAGTAATCTACAGGCTTAGATGAAATGCACATCTATTAGGGAGACAGTTCCAAAATCAGGTTCTGTGTTTCACTCTTTTCACACACGTTAGGTAGTGTGCTAGAAATTGTAATACAGAACGCTGACATGCGGCAAGAGATATGTCGGAGGTCCCGACCTATGGGACGGAAGAACTTTGCAGTTGGATTAGAGGAGATGGACAACATCAAGAATTCAGTCAGTGAATTGCTTGACTGTTGTGAAGTGTCACTGCATTATACTATCAACGTAAAACATAAGAAACACCGGCAGCTGAAGAAAGCATTCAGAGGAGGAGTTTAAAAATCAGCAAGTATTTTAGGCGCAACTGGAAAAATAACATGAGAACAATTGAGAATGAGGAGAAGAATGCAGACACCCATAAATCGCCAGGTTATGGCTTGTGGTTTGCGATATGAAAATAGACGATGGTTACAATAAATAAGTTTAAAACGTTCAAAGCATTAAGTGTGACAATTTTCTTTTAGGAATCCTAGTCTTAAAAGTTAAAAAAACGTGTTTTCTAGTTAAAAGAATGAAAATAGTGGTTCCTATACATTTTTATTTGTTCTTGGCACACCGCGCCGGGGGAACAGACTGCAAAGCAAGGAGTGAACATCATTATTGGCAAAAACTTGTAATGGTATAAAACAGTATTTTGTTTTAGTGAGGTAAAATATGCTTTGTTTTCAACTTACAGCAACTTTGAACAACACACAAGAATAACGTTTTGTTTCAGTTGGCAGAGTCTTTGTTCTTATTTTACTGACGTGCAACTATTGGGATACGCCTACCTTACATTTCACGATAGACTGTTTCGTATCCTACAAACCAGTCACGCCCATCGAACAAAGAGTCTTCCATTACGACTAGAAAGCAGATCTAATAAGGCGAGCAAATTGTAGTAAACTTGGAACGAAGTCACTACAAGTAATACTCTGGAAGGAAAAATCACTAATGTATTGATGCTCGTTATGCCAAAGAGTAGATGAAAGTTCTTTGGGTTGGTATAGACGCTTGTCTGAGCGTTGATCAAACTATTGTTATCAACTCAGTGCGAAATCTCTAGAGAGTTAAAAAGTTTTTGGTACTTGGAAGTGGCGTCATTTGTAAATGCTATCAGTATTTATCAGACGAATGTGAGGAGAGAAAGGAATTCGATTTCTACGACGTGGTATTTGGGGATTAGTTGATCATCCAAACTTAGAGTTACGTGAGTGTTTTCTCATGATGAAAACCGCTAGTAGACTGTCGTTCAGCAAAATGACTTGACATCTCCCCTGATATCGACAACGGTCCCTACCTCTTTTGCGAACTTGTTAGACTGGCGGTACCAAAAATTAACGTATTTTTGCATTAGTGCAGCATGATGAAACGGCGGACTGGTACGTTAATACGTACCGGCGGTTCTCATCAGTCGCACAAGCGGAGACCTCATAGTTCAGGACAGCAACCTCTGTCCGCTGACGAAAGCCCTCGTTTTGGTATCGCGCAACAGACAGTCTGTAGGTCTGCTTAATGCAGGGGCCATTATATGACTGGACACCGATGCTTCCGTTTTTAGACCTATTCAATGCATCATTTCTTGTCTTTCAAGTATATCGCTCATTATCCGTGGGTAGTTACTTGTAGCAAAGGCCGGTGTTCTGCTATGCCAGTGGTTTCAGTATAGCGCTCAGTAAGAGTTGTTTCGATAAAGTCATCTTAACTGACGAGGAAAGTTAAAAGCAGTAGGTAAAATTTTTCAGTTTTATTATACCCCCTGTCATTCGGAACGTTTGATGGAAGTGCTTCCCCCCGTAACCCTGGTACTTTTAGTGTTGACGTTGCCATGTCGACCCCTAGCGTCGGCTCTTTTCCACAGCAAGGACCTGACAATAAAGAGATACACCAGTAGGCTGCTGTAAATGTAACTATGGCACTTATGTTGCCATGGTCGTAGAAAGAAAAGACGGACCAGCTGGATAGAGCTTAACCCCTTATGTAAAGAACAGTCACCTCTGGAGGTGGTATTACAGGGTTTCCCCTAATTGTCATTTTCTGATACAAAAATTCATTGAGGTGTGGACCTTTTGTGTGTTAGGACCAATGACAGCGGGCTTAGGCACGTGGAACTTTATTTCGATTGGTTCCAGCCGTTCATTGTTGCAGGAGCAAATTTTAGCGGCTTGATTAAATATTTACTTTCCAACACAGCCCCTGAAAGTTCAGTAGAACTTAAGGTAGGTTGGACAGTGCTAAAATGTGCTAATTTTAAAATAGATTAAATGACATTTGCGTACTGGACGCTGTTTTTCTCTTAGCCCTTCCAAACAACACTTACTACACTGGTCGTGACTTCACACCGTCGTAAATGCATCAGGGTAATAACTCACATATATCCTTTCCCTTAAATAGAAAAAAATTGTATTGAGTACTGTTTAGTTCATTCGATTTATGGACTCTTTAGTCACCTACAATTTATATTTAGACAACTGCTCTCCAGGCCTTCCTGTCTTGAAATGAGTACCAACGCTTTTAGCTTCAGTCCTACGTATTTTATACGGCAACCGATGCAAGTATAAAATACTTTTCATTAGTTGAAGGAGTAGGAGACGCGAATAGGTACTCGCCGTATTATAGGTGGCCCTGCGCTAAATTCCAGTCAGGGTTAGAGTGACGGTTGAGCCCAAGATTAGGTTTATGTGTGGGCTGGTGTGAGGGTTAGGATTAGCAGACAGCACTAAGTACTCGTTGGAATTTAACCTAAGGACACCTTTAGTATTGTGGTGGGGACCTACTTTCGTGTCAAATCGAAAGCCCCCTCACCCTCATAAAGTTTCCTTTAACTTTCTGGTTAAATATTATCGGGCGGAATCTTATTTTCCTTCGCCTGAGTGTCACCTCATTGACTAAAAATTTAAGTTTGTTGGCTTTAGCAGACTAACTTTATGGTACTCCCTGCCGCTGTTTTGACAGAATCCAGTCCTAACCAGTATCAGCATTTTGCGAAGAAACGGCTTTTTGCTCATATTCTATACCCACCTCCAAATACCCACCGCCAGATCCACCAGTCTATCGATCGGTTCGGATTGTGGCTGAGGTCTGGAAATGGGCGTAGAGAGTGAGGTCGAGCACTCAACGCACTTTCTTTACCTATAACCAATAGGATGCGCTTAAAATTATCATGATGCACTAAAAGCCGTGGCTTCAAAGGTTGCCAATTGACGGGATAACTCGCACCTCGCAATCAGCCCAGTGAGTGATTATGTGAAGTAGCCGACTGTCGGACTGAGAATCAGGTTGCAATGGCTCCGTCGTACTGTGGCCTTTGTGGCATTCCCATTCCTTGGGATCCGACCCAGGTGTGACGGCATGCTTAGGGGCGGCTTTGGCCACGCTAGCCACTTGCGCCCACTCCCACCTCTGGTCTTTCTGACTTAGTCATGACACCAGGCCAAGGTGGGGAAGGGGGACAGAGTGCGTTAGATTTTGTGCTAGCCTTGTCTAACTTTAATCTGATTTACGCTCAATTCACCGCGTTTGCTTCCAGTCCGCTGTATAGCACGCCTTGAACCTCGTCGGATACGATGGTACAACTGTCGATATGCCTGACCTTGACTTCTAGGCATATTTTTCCTTTTCTTGTTCTCCTCTTCAGTTATCATCTGAGTTCCGTTATTTCGTGTCCACAGTGTATCACCACCCTTCAGGGAAAAGAAAAATTCCCTTCGTGAATCCTCCTGTAATTAGGTAAAATACCGAACAAAATAACTTTCAGACAAGGATGCGGTCTAGCAGGTATTTGTCGAGTCAACGTCTCTTTTAGTCACTTACCCAATTTTTAAAGACTAGAGACGAATATGCGAATCCTGATTCATGCCAAAAAGAAGAATATGCGTTCACCATGACGGCTCTCGTATTAACTCCAGCTGTCGGACGCGCACAGGGAAGGGGGGGGCGTAGTTGTGCAATCCGAAAATACGGGGTAGGGGTAGGAGGGGAATGGGGAAAGTATTGTGTTGGAGTCAGGCTCTTTGGCCCGTCGTGGTCTCCCAGTGGGGTGGACGTCTGCCACGCCATCTTGCCACGTGGACGCACAACGTGGTGTCAGGAGAGGGGGGCATATAAATATGCCTGATTATGGACTTTCAACCAGAGGCCGAGGCGTCTGACAGCTCTCACTGTATTCTCTTGCCAACTTATGCCATGCACCTTCACGTGCACACGAAGATGAACCTCACTAACTTATGGTATTCTTCCAAGTAGGGTTGTTGTTGGAAAGCTAACACACTATCGGAATGAAACAATCGCTAACCCTAAGATAATGATAATGACCAAAATAGCAACACTGCTAATATCAAAAGAACCCAAATGTAAAGGTATGTAAGATATTACGGAAAGTAGATACAACCTGAATGTTGGTATCCTCGGGGATAAAAATTTAGCGGTGTTGCCAGTGCATTTAAAGTCCAGGGACAATCAAGAAAAAATGGAGGCAAGAATGTAAAAGGTCAAAAATAGTCGGGGACCACCACAGGGTCAATATTTATATCAATCGCACTGGACCTGGCACACAATACCCTACGCAGACCATCTGAAGAAACATGCGATTAAAAGAAGCACCTACAAACGTTGAGCAGAAAATTAAAGTCTTTGTTGCATGATTTACCGAAACGATTTCATACGAAGAAGATAAAAAAACTGACACCTGTTTTGCAGTATGCCACAGCTTCGGGAGTTTCGCCTCATCACTAGATCACGCAGCGTCCACCCTGTGCTGTCCGGTACATACTGTAGTTTACAGAGTTTATAGACACACGCAACCCACCCGTACAATTTCAAGTGCGCATGTGCTCGCCTAACCCACACAAAGCTTTTTCTCAAACAACGGACAATGAAAATGTTTCATTTTTTCACGAACCTCATCTTTCACAACAAAATTACGCACAGTCAGCCTCGAATTTCAGCTCCTGCCTTTTTTCCTCCCGCCCTGTATGACTGTATCGCAGGGGGTTAAGTAAGTTAAACCCTAGCAACTGCGACCTTCAGAC
>UYRU01000041.1:0-14311 GCA_900617775.1 Dibothriocephalus latus | reverse complement strand
GGCTAATAAAATGATTGTTCCAGTGTTCGAAAATTCCTCTTCTTCTCAAAAAGTTCGGTTTGTTCGTGCTCGGACAAGAACTAAGAACCATGTGTTAGTGTCAACGAAGTGACCATGTGTTTTGTAATGGATGGCCGTGGCACATTGTTTTCTTGCTTTATAAGCCAAGCAGGCAGATTTTCAGTAGCTCTGATCGCCAGTTACCTTTACGTACGGCTAATTTGCTTGCATCCGAGATTGCACGTAAATTCATAGACACAGTTTGGGGTGCCGTGCAAAGACAAGGCTTCTTTTGGCCGGTTTACTGGAAGGTTTTCGTTGAGGTATGGATCACAATTTCGGCTGTGCAGTCCGTGAACAACCCACTAAAGGGCCCCTACTTAAGCCTGGCTATCATTTACATTTAATTGAAAAATACAGCAGCGTTTTTCTAGCTGTAACAAGGCATTCAGAGCGTTCGATATAGCAACAATTACTAACGTAAGAGGTCAGCCATTAAATACTTGCTACAAGGGCCAGGCTAGACGCACGAAAATAGAAGCTTGGAATGTTCTGCCCCTGGATACTGCTATGTCCGTTTATATTAGAGTCTTTAACAGGAAGCTAGGTTGCTACAGCAATGACCATTTCAACACCAGCTGTTCCGTGTAATCTTACTGAAGTTGACAAACACTATTGTATTTTTATAGCATTGCTTGCTTCCTTTGAGTAATATATATTTATGAAAATATTATCTGCATACAATTCATCCCATATGCATGCAGCTCACTTATGTCGCCCACCAGTGGATATGTGCGATCGCGGCGTTATCTACTGTTTTCGCCGCGTTGATGATAACCCCAGAAATCGGCACGGGCATATCTTAGCTGCATCTCCGGCAACCAGAGTATATCAAGACACCATTTGCCATGTTCCCTTACGTATTTAACCACTCTCCAATATGCGGTCCCCTTTTCCGCCCTAACATCCAAATCAGTATGACGCTGCTATTTCGTGCACATTTTTACTATGAACGACATTTTTTTTTCTCCTTAAAATCGCCAAATGGCATTTAAAAATCTCTACAGTTTTTTGAAAACCGTGTAATAAATGTTTTCACTGTCTGCTCTTTTTTTAGATTGTGTTTTTATCTTTTAGCTCGTGTCATTGGTGTCACACATGAGGCGATACACTGGTAGTACTATTCGCGGTGAGTGAGAAGTAATTTTCATTCAGTACTTCCCACTAACTGACGACGGCTAATTTTTCACCTGCCATGATGCGAACTACTACTCTTTGAAATGTTATACTGTATGAGTACTTTTTTCATACGCTATCTCGCTAATAGGGCGCTCAAAGACGCATGCCTATTTTTCTTTCAGTGGAACGGTACTGAACAGAATTTCCAAACGGAAGTTAGTTAAGTCACCCCAATTACTAAGTACTCGTGGGTTATGGAGCCATGGAAGCTTATTTGAACGTTAAAATTCACTTTTGTGGCGAGCAACGAAAACAGGCAGAGAGGCGTGATACATACCCAACTTCTAATATGAAGAACAGTAGTTAAAAAATGTATTTACTTGCTAAAATAGCGTTGCTTATGAGGACTCTTGCTCCTCAATGTTGAATTCAATAGAAAAATTCCATTCAATTCGGGGCATTTGGGACAATGGTTTGGAACCCGCGGCTTTGCAGAGATTTTGAAAAAAATTATGGCTTTTTCGCCGGTTGTTTAACAAGGGAAATATTCGGCAACACTCAAGAATATAAACCGAAGATATGCTTCAGACTGTTGGTTGACCTTCGAGAAAGGCGCGTTCGCTTCTGATTTCACTTAAATCAAAGTGTCCATTTTTGACCAGAAAGCAAGTTTCAAGAAACGTCATTCATCGGGGCGTTTTCCCAAGTTGGAGCATTGTTAAGTTGTTTCAGTTTGTCCCAAGGAAGGCGGGGGGCGGGGCGAAATCTAATATGTTGGTGAACAGGCGATTCATGGCTAGCCAACACCCTTGTACGTGAAATAAATTCTTTCCCATTCCTTCTGAAAAAATCCGGGTTTACATTTAAGCCCAGTTTTTTTTTCAAAAAGGATTAAAATCTGGCTAGAAATGGCAGGCATTAAAAGACATGTGAGCACATGAGGAGGCCCGAAGACGTGCGAAGGATTTAGATTTAGGCGTAGTAGGTTGTTTCGTACAGGCAGAACCTTCAGGTAAATATAAAGATCGTGAATTGCATCATTTTCTTCTAAATTAATTATACATCGATGCAAGGCATTGCTTACAAGGATCACGCTATACAGACCACGCATTACACACGCCTGTGTGATGACGATGATTGCCCACGAGCACAAGTATTTGCCGTCTATCCGAAAAACGAGACTTGTAGCGGTGTTCAGAGTGGATTTCGATCATGGAAAACACTGATCATTTTTTTGTGAGGGAGCAACTGTCAATAGTAACTGGCAGTATCTGTTGACCGATTTATCCTCGAAATTGGTTTATGAACCTCTAAGATGTTCGCGTATTCAACAACGCTTACTCAGCTCGAAGCACTAAAAAGCTCAGATAACCCTAGTCCTAGAATTCTCTCATACGGGGCCGGTGGTATTAGTTCAGTTTTTTTTAGTTTGCTGTGTCGTTTATTCACGTGGTTATTATGTTTATTAACAATGCGGTTTGGTAGAAAAAAGTAGAACGGTTGTCAGGGCGAGGGTGGGGTGGGGTCGGGGGAATCGGGGTCAAAATCTGATGAGCTTTAGGGGGGTAATGGAAGTCGGCCGAGGTGCTAAGCTGCTGGCTGTTGGATTAGCGGCTTGTGACCATGGTAAATGCGGCGCCGCGACGAAGTTCATTTAAGCTCACAGGACTGGTTGGCGTAGTTTGATGGTAGCCGCTTCTGACGTAGCAAACAGACTAAGAAATGTTGAATAGCTTGAGGGTACCTTGTAGATCACGCGGAAGCCCTCACGTGCATCAAAGTTATGGTCTGAATATAGCAGGTGCGCTAGAAGGAAACTGTTTATACCCTTTAGTTGGCACCTTCCTAACCATTCTGGAATGTGTTCTCGTACTCTTTTGGATAAACACAGGCTCGTGCGACCAATATACCCTGTCCCACAGGAGCACGTAAATGAATATATACACATAGAAGTGGTCTGGGCTGGCAGTCTGTTCTTGATCTCACCGTAAAGAATGGCACTGGTCGAGAACAGTACATAGACGTTGGCTGCCGGGAAGGTGGTTGCTACAGCTTGATTCAGGCGCTTCCTAATAATTTCACTTTTTCCGTCCTCTTGGAATGAGATCCTATGAAAACCTGACGAGAATTTATTAAAAACAAACGTTCGTTCGCCGATTCATCTTCGGAAATTTTCTCTGGGAATTTTCGAAAATTTGAATTGAACTTTCGCTTACGTTTACTTTAGTTAGTTATGTTTAGTATAGCGTAGTTAATGTAGTTAAGTATATAGTAGTTGGCGTTATCCAATTAAACACACACCCAAAACAAAACATAATCTTAATTTACACTAAATCACAAATTTAAAACAAAGCAAAACTAAAAATTTATAAAACTAAAATAAACCACAGGATTAGGGGCTAGGGGTATGTTTAGTTGGCGACCAGATAAACTTTATTAAGGTAACATAATAGTGAAAAATATCACGAAGCACAGCGGGATTTGAACCCGCATAGTAGAGCACGCCTTAATGCGAAGCCAGCGCTCCAACCACTTGAGCGACAAACGCCACACATAGCGCATGCATTAAATCACAATGGGTCGACGATATCCAACCAAAATTACCGTTCGTATGGAATCCACCAATACGGAGCGGCAAGCTGACTGCTCAAGTAGGATTACCTTAACAATCATCTAGGATCCACCAGAATGACTAATAGGCATACTTAATTATTAAGGAGGTTTGGCAGATTTGCTTGATTTGAGTTGACCCAATTTTGAAAAAACTGGCCGAACGCCGCAAGGTTTTTCTCAATTGGGTCAACTAAAACCGAGAAAATCTGCCAAACCTCCTAAATACCTTAAAATTTAACCGAAATATCATTACAAGTGGCAACATTTTGCGGCTAAACGGTGGTCAGTGCAACTATTAAAGTAGGCTCTTACAGCGAAGTTTGGTGTATTAATTAATGCGGAGATCGGCTATGTTGAAAATCAAAACTACGCATTTTGATTAGTATTCACTAATTTCACAATGTCCTTTTTTCGGAGATGAGAGCCATATAGCTGACATGATAAGTTTTTCCTAAATAACTTTTCGTTTATCAAACAAAACCGTGGTACTTAAGTTTACAGTAAAAGCTAAATTGGAAGGTAATGCATTAGGGAAACGGCAAAATGTGCGCCAGCCTGTGGCAAAACGCCTGAATGAAAAACAGATACTGAGATTAACAAAACCTCGAGAGCCTTTACATAATTTATTGTGCTTTTTAGTTTAGTAGAGGTCGCATAAATATGCCAAAAGGGTCATTCTTCTGTCTGGTTCAGGACGAACAACGACAGGACTTTTCCAAGGTAGAAGCGTTTCAGCTTGTAATAGCCTGCGCCAGGGGTGAGGGGGGAGGGGTGGGGTTCTAGTAGGTGAGTGAAGAGACGATTCAGCTCATGGACGGCCAACGCCCTTGTAACAGACAGAAAACCTTTCCCGGGATCCAGAATGTTCCGAGCTTACACTCAAACCCAGTTGTTTTGTCAAGAAGCAATAAAATTTGGTTGTAGATGGCAGGCATGAAAAGACATGTGCGTATGCAAGGAGGCATGCAGGCGTGCGAACGATTTAGCCGGTTGTTTTGCACAGGTTAGCAAATGCTGGAATCATGAAATTCGTTATTTATTTCTATAAGCAATGACTACAGTAACCATTTTACGACCATTCTGTCAGATGGTTACGTCCTTCCTGTAGGGTCTATGTATCCTTATTTTATCTGATCTTTGCACCTACCTTGATTTTATCTGTAAACTCCTGGCTCCTCTGCGGGAGAGGCCATTCATGCAATTTCTGGCATAGGTTGAGATTAGCAATGGCCTCAGCACAGAACTCTGATGTAATCTACTCGAAACTGACAGTTATTTCGAAATCCTAAAAAATTAGTAAATGGTGCAGTAATTTCGCATGGCTTATTCACAAGGATGCGATCTTTCGACAAAAATTATTCCTGACTAACTTAACAGGTTCCCTCTATCTAAATTTATCAAACATTGCGTAATAGTTAACGCGGTGGAATACTATCAAAGGTTATTTTGGCATTGCTCCCTGTATGATTATCTTACGAGCAGGGGTGCAGCTCCATTGAATTGAGCATACGGTTTAGGCACGTGTTGTTTTGTTTTAAGTGGTGTTTTATACTGTTTGCAAAATCTATTTTCTTATAAGAACTTCATAGTTTTCCTTTTGATGTTCTTTTCCATAACTTTGCATCAATGCTAGTGTCTAAGGTCCGCCAATGCTAGCATGTGTAATGAACCCATGTGGATAAGGGTGGAAAAGGTATACAGTATGCGCTAAAAACCGTGTAACTTTCATAATTTTATAAATGTTTGACCCTTACTCGCATACCGGTGTGAATGAATTTAGGAAAACTTAGAAATAATAATGAACAACACTAGGTCTATTTAAAACTTAAGAGAAGTGTAAGTAAGGAGTATTAAGTGTTTTTTAAGAAAAATAAAAGTTCTCGATTACCCTTAAAGTTCTGGAGACGTAAAAAGTAGCTATAATATAGAACAATATATTTAAATATTTTGTTCATCTAAAAAGTTTACGTAAAAATTTTCTCTATATAAAAATAAATTTTCTTTAGTCAACTTTTTTTGCCCGGATAACTATTAATGGATAACTATTTATGCAATATAATCCATGGAATTTTGGAATCATATCCTGCATTTTCAATATCTTCATTCGTTAATCCAGCCAATTCGTCATTTGTTTGACTTTTACATCAAACCCTTTAAAATAAGATTAACATAAAGAGCATTTACCCAAAGAAGATGTTTTTTGATATAAGTTCCTATGAAAATGGTCATGTGGATCATATTTAGAAATGCTTCAAAACACTAAACTACAGTTCCGAGCATACAGAACGTCCGCAAGACAACTGGGATATTGTTATTCCTAAGATAATAATGAAGAGTTCTAGGTATATTTGAAAATTAAGAAAAGTGTAAGCAAGAAGTATTAAGTGTTTGTTAAGAAAAATAAATGTTCTCGATAACCCTTAAATTTCCGGAGACGTAAAAAGTAGCTATAATTTATTTATTATGTATGTCGTGTCACTTTTTTCCCTTAACTGTTCATTTGCCCACCGCCGTCTGCCTTTGCCCGCTAACCTCTACATGGCTTCTAGCCTTCCTGCACACCTTCGTAATGGTCAGGAAGCTTATTTTGGTTTCTCTTCTCCACATTTACCATGTCAGAAAACCGGATCCCTTGATATTAAAAACCTTATCAATCAACCCTTATTGGCTATAGATATGCTGATTGGTTTTTATCTGCCATTACTTTTTTCCTAATTAATAAAAATGTCCTAGTTTTAGCTACACAGAAGACGTCAAACCGCTTGATGTCAGTTATGCTATAAAAAATGGCTCAACTAAGCACTATTGTTTTTAAGATTACGCCCAATGCTATGTGCATAAGAGCATCTTCGACCCACCCAATCATTTCTGAAAGCTCCCTTACAATAAGGGAGTACGATCTCTACCATCAGGATCCGCGCTAATAAGCGTGGTGGTGGTAGTCTTCTCCATACTCGAACTTCCTTCTAGCATTTTGCATTTTTAACTCAATACCACCTTCACCCAAATTACTTCTTCATTTCTATTATCCCGTAGCCGGAGGTAAAGGTGGTTCCCTATTTCATATATATTTCTTTAAATTCATCATCTGAAGATGAGGCAAATCGTTGGAAGTATTAAAATTGATTTTGACGTCCATATTTAAACTTATATCTGGAGATTTTCCCGAAATCAATTGACAGTCAAACACTTTACCACCTACAGTATGGCCAAAAAATCCTTCAGGTATAACACCATGCTACAAGTGGCTGAAAAACTTGCTTTGTACGCAAAATGTGAGAATTAAAATATAAAAATTAAATTTTCTAAAAAAGAGTGCAAGGACCGGGTTTAACGAACGCCTGGTTCATTATTTGCGTCGGAACAAAAATCCCGACTTGATGGCAAGAAGGAATAATATACAGTGTGGCGACTTCTGCAAGCAAATATCATGGTAAAATTTAACTTGGTAGTTTAGCATATATTTGGTCACGTTATTTGAATGACTAAGTGCATTTGCCTTTACTAAGGATGATTGCCCGTTTGGTAAATTTATTCATGGTAACGTGCTGTCCTTTTGGCAAAATGTGGATCTAGCTAAAACCAAAAGCATTTCCTATGCTACGAAGTAAGACAGAACCAGACATTTCATTAATATGCATTATTATATGTACTTCGAATTGGGTAAAACATTGTCAAACAGATCGCTTCCAGACATTGAAAATATTGCCCGAAATTGTCCAGATGCATGTGACGCCAGGCTTAAGAAATGGCTTTTATTTTCAGAAACATCAAACATCTATGCTTTAAAATTATTTATAGCGAACATGTGAGGTTTTTTCCACAAAACAGTTACAAAAACGTTTGGACGCAATTTTTCTGAACCGCATCGCACGTAAGCTAAATAGTCGATATATTTTATCGTAGAAGTGATAGAAAGCAGGCCTCATAAACGTATATTATGTACAAATATGCTTTATTGAAATTATATCTTTCGTTTAGGCGTGACTTAGAAATGGAACAGGCAGAAGAAAAAATTAAGGGAAATATACTATTATAGATGTGACCACATTTTTGAATTCGCTTTTTTAGCACCGGGTATGAAAGTAATAAACTATGGCGAAAAATTATCCGCTGTAAGGAGAAAAGGTAGTTGATTATGACTCAGACTGAGTAAATTATCTTAAGGTAAAATGAAACATTTTCAAAAATTCCACTTTTGTTTTTACAGAGCGCGGGTTTCGTCAGCTAAATATCCAATTAAGGCGCCTTTTATAAAAGAATACACTCTAAATACGTGTCTCTTAACCTTAGGAATAGCAATGTTAACCTTCTGTTCCGGACACACTTTTTACTCAACAAGGTGGTTTGCTGTTTCGAGGCCTGTCTATATATGGTTCAGATGGCCATCTTTATAAGATCTTTTATCCTAAACCCCATTGCTTTTTTCGGTTAAATACTCTTGATATATATATATATATATGTTTTACCTTAATTTGTTTGGTATAAACGTCAAACTAAATCTCGATTGATTGATACGGACAGCCCATGTTGTCGCCAAAACTCTCAGAGACGTGTTTTGCCTGTGTTCTGATGCCGTTCGGCACACAAGTTTGTAAGGCCAACATATATTAGGATTCACTTTACCCAATTGTTAAATAACTAGCGGCATTCTGCGGAGTTTGAACCCCCGTGAGTTTAATCAAACTTGGATTGAAACGGTTTTTTTGTAAGAGGCAGCTTTTCATCTTTCTTTATGTTTTCAACAGTCAAGAAGATATCATCCACATATCTTCCGTTAATGACCCATAGCTATGTCTGCAACGATAGGACCAAACGAAATACCCATTGCCGCTCCGTCAATTTGTCCATACAGTTGGCTATTAAATAGGAATTGGACTTCATTGCATTCAATTGTAATACGTCCTGTAATATTTAAGGGGACAGGCAAATTCCGGAAGCAATTGCATAAATTATATCAATTGTTCCATCCAGAGGCACGTTGGTCAATAACGACTCAACATCCAGGGATATCATACGTTTTCCAGCAGTATTTTGATGCGTACTTTCGTCGAAAAAGTGATAACCGTCTGTCAGTGTATATGTAGAGAATCTATTTCGGATTGGCTTTAATTCATTTACTAGCCAATGCGCTTGTCTGTTAAATGGTAAATTAGACGTAAAAGGACTAGGTCTTAAGGGAATATCCTTTTTATGAGGTGATGAACATCCGTCGAAATGTATGCTTCCAGTCAATTATGCTGTATACGCAATAATCAAGTTTGCACCTGGTAAACGATGCTTCACATTTCTGAAATATATAACGAAACTTGTTTGGTTTTGTATTCAAATTAAGACAAGGGTTATACTTATTGTGCTAATTTATATCTTTTTTCCCTCTCCGGCCCATGGGGATTATGAAAAAAAATTATTATTTTAACAAACACACAGTACTCCTTATATGCTTAACGAACCAAATTAGCCTAATGCTTTTTGTTATACCTTCTAAGTTTTCTAAATGCTTCCACGCCAGTATGCAAGTATTGATCACAGTTTTAAAAAGCTAGGCAGTACTCGCCGTAACGTTCTTCCTAGACTCCAGAAGCATTTGTTTCGTAGCTTTTCGTTCTTCAGAGGGTCGCGTACTTTGCTGGACAGGGCGCAGTACAAAACACACAAAACTAGCATTCTACTTGCTACTTTATAGTAACACTGGTTTACTCACTATCACTTTTGCCATGATTCCCATGCTAAGGTATCCGTGGTCTTCCCGAAATGACTATCTGCGAACCGTGATGGCCCCAACTATAATTAAACCTAGCATTGGTTAAATAAATGCAAATGAATGACTACAAGTTGCGCAAAAGTTGACATTTAGTTTTAAGGGCTAGGCAGATGCTGCTTTCCGGTAGACGAACTGATGAGGAAATTATCAGAGCATACATGAACGAAGTAGCACTGTCTATGGCGTAAAAGGGATGAAATTTTTTATTGTAGGATTGATGGATGATTTGGTATTAATAAGAGTGTTTCCTGAAAATATTGTTTTATGGTTTAATGAAAAGGGATAATAATTATGGTTACAGTTTATTTGGGATAGATTTCGATGAACATCCTCTTTCGAAAATAATATATTAAAATATAGAAGGCGGGGTTCCAAATACGAGATTTCGTAAGACAATCAAGCCGTTTAACTTGTGTTTATTTTGAAGATGTTCTTTGGGATAAAAAGTAACTTTAATGAGTGAGTTTTCGAGTTTTGGGCCCCAACTCGTCTTTAAACTAACAGGAAAAGTGCAATGAACAATTAAAACTTCAAAAATGCCGAAAAAATCAACAGTTATATGACGGCAGATTTGATTAGTAGGTGTGGCCTCAGTTAGTCTCTGTCTTTAGGTTTCTGTCTTTTCCATCGTTCTCTGACGTGCTTATAAATACCGTCTAAATCCACGAGCCGGTTGATGCATAAATCCTCGGAGTGCATGGCTTCGAGGAATTCTCGGCCATTTTTGGAGGGGCACACGTTGAAAATGCGTGTTTTATCCCATGCCACTAATAAGCCGGACTCCTCATAGCTGTGTCAAGCAGACAATGGCGAAACAGGTGTAAGACGTTTAGTTTTTACCCGTGCTATCAGTACGGCAAATGAAAACCTCAACTTTCACCGAATATCAATACATCTCTCGGTCCTTTTTCTATGCATTTGAGGTTTTGCGCTTTGCTGGAATATTAGGAATTGACCATGAGACTGCTTTCTGTTTGTTAAACCACGTTGAACTATACCAGCGAAACGATAGACCTTGCGGTTGTTCGCTTAGTTGATCACGACAGGTAGTCTTGTAGGTGACGTATATTTTATTTACTTATTATTTGCCAGTTTATAGGCAAGGTCAAAATAAGGGTTAATTAGTAAAACACCTCTTGGGCCCGTTCAAGACCCCGAAGACAAAAAACCTAAACCAAACGCTCTCTTTTGCAGTCAGTTTTGGTTTTGTTTAAGTTTTGTGCTTGATAAATAGTCTGCGAAATAGGGAGTTTGTTTTAAGTGAAAACATTCTGACTTCAAAGGTACGATACTAGCAAAAGATATGTACAGTTACAGTTTAGCAGAAAAAATACTGCAGCTCGTTAAGTGACTTTAGTTCGAGACGTGGCAGGGTTGACACGGGAATATAGTGTTCCCAGTATTCCGCAAGTGTAATCGTTTCGACATTCTGCTACGGAGGGATATGTGTCGGCGAACATTTGCTCGCTGTCCGCTGTCAGGGTTCGAAGTCCACCAGCGCCATCAGCGTGAAAGCCAGATTCCACCAAGTCAGCAGCCTAAATTCGTGAAAGTTGTCTGTATACAACTGGTCATAGCTCTCCTAGACAAAGGTTGGCTTCGCTGCATTTTACTACTTCTGGTCAGCTTATTCCAGATGGCATTCACTGAAAAAAAATGACGATGCCATAGGGGGACATAAAAAGCATCTCCATGACTGACGCGCCGAGAGTGGTCGGACTGTCTCAGTGTACTAAGGGTACTAAAGGTATGGCCATGTACAACTTTAAACAGTAAAAATAATCCCTCCCTTAATCTGAGAGGCTACAAGTGATCGAAGATAATATGCTTATAACGTTGCTTGTAGGTTGTGTTGCGGCGCTCTGAAGAAAAAAACGCTTTCAGTAAGTAAATGCTGGATCGATTCTTCTATCTTCCGTTAGTTAACGCGCAGATGACTAAATAGGGGCGAGCAATATACCAGGCTAGGTCTTGCGTAGATGTTATAAAGGCGGGTTCTTAAATATTTGAATCCATCCCATAGTTCGGCATGCCTTCTTAAAAGTCGGGGCACATCGTTTTGACAGATTAAGACTATTAGAAAAGGATTTACACAGATTGATGACAGCTCATGGCTCATGCAGTTCCTGAACGTCTATGCTTAGTTCAGGCTGATTAAAAGACGGATCTCGATATGTCAGGTGAACTAAAGTATTGTCCCAGCGATTGATTTGTCTTTTTCTCTGGTTACGACTTTTCTTCACTAAATCTCTCCTTCTACGAATGGGTGATGACTTTATGCTTTCGCCTACTCCTGTGGATCGAAATATATATTGGCTGAAGAACCCCAATCTATTTTGAATTTTCGAGGAAAACCTAAACGCACGGTAGCTTTAAGGCAAATTTTGTAGTACGATAAGCCGAAAAGCGACCGAAGGACGGTAGGGATGCGCAATTGAATGGTAAATGTAACATAACTACGTAACAACAGCCTTGAAACCATAATGTATTAAATCACTGCGATGCACGATTATTTAAATTAATAAAATAATGCAGAATTACTATAACGAAATGAGTAGCTAGTTAGGTAAAACAAACTATGTTGCTGTGTATAAGAGACACCACCATGTTTAACAGGGCGGAGAAGGGAGTACATGTCTTGGAAGGCGTGAATGGCCGAGTATGTAAGTAACTGGATGCACACGAATGGGGCACAGGACATGCTGTGCGGCCTGCGTTAGGGAAACGGGGAAGTGCGGGGTTGCTTGGGGAGGAGAGCAACGCAATATTTTTAGGGTTTACGTGAAGTAGATTGCCGAAGAACAGCCGTCAACGATTACTTTGGAAGTAAACGGAGCGGGTAAACTATCTTTCCAGGGCCTTTTAAGGGAACACAAGATCGGATTGTTTGTTTGTTAGCGTATATCTATTGCTTCGGAACAAGTCAGGCCCGTCGAAGACGGTTCAACTGGCGATTTGTCAAACCCATTGACTGGATGACCAAACGGAACCACTGACGGTAGCTCTAGGAAGGAGATTGCAGTTCAGCCGATAATGACGAAGACTGACTGTGTGCTAGAGGTTTTCGTCGGCTGTGATGTTGAAGTGAACTGACACTGACCTTGTGTTTAGATGAAATCGTTCGTTGAAGTCAGGGAACAAAGCCAGCAACGGGTGGGGTGAAGCGTAGGCCATTGGCACAGCCAGGCATCTGTTCCTCATCTACAAATGACCTAGGCCAGCACGTTAGCGGAGCAAATGAATGTCCGGTTAACGTAAAAGGCTGCCGTTTGGACGGAATTTTTGCCCGGCGGCCTACCAACTTTGCCGATGGTTGTGCGGAAAAGTTGTAGGTATTGCTGCTGGAAGGCAGAGGCTGCGTTCATAAGTAATCGTCTGAGCAGCTGCGAATGATGTAAGTGTTCAAGCAGTCAGGTCAAGCAAACCTGCTTTTGTATTACTTATCAATTATAACAATAAGATAGAAAGGAAGAAAAGTGACAACAGTGAAGGCAATTAATCAATTATAAGGATATGAAGGTGTTCAGAGTTCAAGAGGTCGCATTCTAGTCTATTTAAATCTAGTGGACAGAAAGAAGAGGTCTAACAAATAGTTCGTAGATGTCTCGTGACGTTAATGGAAGCGTGGGGAGGCATAATAAGTTGGTATTTAACAAAGGAAGCCTCAGCGCCTGCATAAATACCTTGTGTGCACACCAAATCAGGTTGATAGTAGTATGGCAACTACCACTGTCAGCCAAGCGAGCCAACATGTCCCTAGATATGGATTTTAGCATGACTGCGTTAAGTAGGGCAGAATGATGTTCTCGTATCCGCTCACAGCTTCCATTTATTTAAAAAAAAGCTCGTCTACATATCGAGCATTAGCCTATAGGTCATAAGTAACGGGGGGAAATGACTATTCGCAAGTTTTCCTATGAAGGAACCACGTAGAAGAGGTCAAAGGGGTGAGCCATCTTTAAGTCATCGATTTGATTATCACTCTTAATTACTAGTGATTAGATGCTTTCTCTGCCCTCCCTTATATTACTGTAATTAAATGATGATCAATAATCAAAAACGTGCGTTTGCCAAGCTTGACATCTTGAACTGTGCAATTTTATAGAAAGCAGCAAACAACACGTTCACTCCAATCACACTGAATTTTTAATTTAGATGAAAGGAAATGTAAATAAAACAATCAAATAGAACCACTGTAGGAATTCGTTTATAGTCATATGAATGACCCATTAAATGGGATTTTTTGAATGCGTTTTAACCTTTAACAGATTATTATCCAGATATTTGATTAACCTACTCACGGTGGGGGGTGCACTACTTTGTTCAGTAAAGAACAGGAGGAGCCTTTTTGCTGTTGCACAGTTCATTTTTAAGCCAGTAGTTATATCATCTGACTTTCTTTATTTGTGGCCGTTCGAAAGGATTTTACCCGTTGACATCGACATCAAGTGTCTTAAGCAAATGACACGTACAGTCCCACAAAATAATGCATTAACTATGCAGATCGCTAACAGGAAGACAAGTAGAATACATTTACCAAACATCAGACCTCAGTTCCTCTTAGCTGACGACAGCTAGTTGTGTGTTTTTTGCTTATTTTGTTCACGAAATCACACTTCCATGCGCACAGACGATGCTATAGGCAGTTACATAATTGAGAAATAGCAGAGTTCGAAATATGTTTTTTCTCTGAATTCATAAAGCCATGGATGAGGAAGAAGGCAGGTCGAGCACCAGATCAATTGATTTATTGTT
>UYRU01000040.1:0-14321 GCA_900617775.1 Dibothriocephalus latus | reverse complement strand
AACTTATACAAATTAAGGAAAATTACGTGGTCAACGGCGACCACTGTACTATTATTATTTGCGTGCGACCTTGGTTATTTGTAAATATAAAATCCCAGCATGTTTTTTAATTGCAGAAATTGTTAGGGGGTTTTGACAGACATTCTTAATTTAGTTGACCCAATTGTGAAAGAACTCGCCGCGTCGCGGCAGTCGAACCCGCACAGCAGGGAAGGGTTTTACGCAGCCAACGCTCTACCACTGAGCTACGAGGCATGCCGTGCGCCATGAATTTAATCACACTTGGATCGATTTTACCCGCCACACTTTACCGCTCGTATGGAATCCACCATTACGGAACAGCACGCTGACGGTCTAAACGTGGTCTCCTAAGCATGTATCTAGAATCTACAAGAATGGCTACTAAGTTGACTTAATTGATAGCATTATCCATATCCTCTTGGTTGCACTCTGTGCCGTTTGAGTTAGAAAATTGGAGAATTCCAATACTGTCCCTAAAAATACCCGAAGTATTATCTTACTCAGTGTGCGCATATACTGCTTGGTCGCTTGGGCCTTTTCTCTGCAAAATACCCGGTAAATCTAAGACCTACTGGTACATTCTTCTAGTGCGGTTGAATACTTAAGCCGGGAATCCAGTCTAAGTTTAACTTGAAGGCGTTATTCCGTAATAATTATTTGGAATAAAAACTCAGGATCAACAAATAACCTGCACTCTGTCGGAAACTCTACCTGAGACAAGAAATCACAGAAAAACACTTCGATAACCAACAACTTCACATGCACAGATGCTACTAGTTGTAACTATTATTTTGGTCCAGAGCGAAGTACTTAAGCTTTTGTTTGTTTAACAGACTCACACCACCCACACATTGTATCTACCTCCAGCGATAAGCTGGAAGCTTGAAATTATTATGTGGTTATTGCGCAGCTGCTGATATATTTCTGCCCTCGTATTCATCTCAACTTTCAGACCAAGCATCAACAATTTTAGTCCGAAGAATTTGTTACCATTTTTGCGTATTTCTTTCCTCCGAAAGTAAATAATGCAGCACATTCTCCGGCCTCTCATACAGAACCATTTACACTCTATTGCGTAAGTGAAATTTAATCGTTTATTCAAAAAAGCACCTTAGCCTAAAGAAGAATGGGATTCTTATGGTATATCATTGTTCGGGGTTCCTTACCACTGAACACACAACAGTTCTCTTTTGAATAATATTTTTATTATTCGATAGTAAATCCTTTGGATTGAAGTTGGCTTACAGTGCCGTTAAACTGGACTGTTGGAAAAGTCAGAAGTTCAATTTAAGTGCACGAGTCAGCAGCAAAATCCTTTTTTAAGTGAAATGTTTTGGGTCTCAAAAAAAGCCCATATTTCACTTTCCTTCTATTACTAACGTCTTCCTACAAATTCGTTATTTCTCACAGGCCTTTCTTGCATCTACCACGGCCCACCTTCTACTCCTTATGAAAGAAAGCAAATAATTTGAGTTTTAACTGATTGATCAGGAAGACACTTAAAGTACGGAAAGGAATTTTGGCTTTGCATTGTTTAAGAAACCGTGACTGATTTTTAACGCATGCTGTTTCAAGACGTGCACCGTAGTCGGGTATAAGAAAAGTTAATTTAAGTCAAAACATTTAAAACCTGGCTTCTTAGACCTTTATCCCTTGGGCATGTCCCTAAAGATGCACGGAATTCTGCCCATCTTTGACCGACTTGCTTTAAAGGAACGTGATGCTTTTGAACATTTGGATGTGGATGTACGTGTCTGACGTTACGATTTGTGATGTTTACAGTTGAGAAACATGACGTTATGAGATAAAGGCAGAAAACGCATGGAAAGTCGTCCCAACTTGTGCTTTTGAATCCTTCTTTGACTTTACCCGATAAATCACTTTTCTTCCAAGTAGACTGGGATCAAGGCTTGCTCCGACCCACTTTGCGGGTGGCGGGTCCGAGACTTCACTTGGATTCCTGGATAATTTAAACTGGACAATTTAAACAGAAACGTCTTTCAGAAGAGCAGTTAGCGGGCATACGCGTACCTTCGATACATTCCTATTGGCTGGGGACGGGGTCAAAGGTAAGACATGCGGTCAGTTGTGTCCGTATTTTCATTCAGGTGAGTCACGGGAATAGGGCGCGGGTTTGGGGGTCGATACGAGACAGCTGGTTTCGCGGATTTGAGGGATTGGTGGATCCCGTGCAGATGCGAGGTGGGGGCGGGGGGAGAGAGTGAGAGCGCGCGGAACGTGCATGCTGTTAAGCTACCTTTGGTTATGTCAAGCGTGGGGCTTGCAGGCAGTTCGCTGTGCACACTAGACTGGCATCCTCAACTTGCTAGCAGTCGCTTGTGTTTCTGCTAGCAGACAGTGGACCTAGGGACCTTGGACAGTTTGATGGGGCCTTATAAATCACTCGGAAGTCTTTGTCGGGGTCCACACGATGTCCTGAATCAAAAATGTGCACGAGAAATGGGGCTGTTTTTGCTCCTGACTTAACCTGTTCTCAGCCCTGTCGCTAGGTGTTCGATTATTCTCTTGGATAGACGCCGACTCATGCGACCAAGTAAATTAGCAGGTTCACATGACAACCTATCCTTTCCTTCTTCTTGTAAGATTGGATTTGTTGAGAATACAAACCAGAGGTTCACTGTTGGTAAGGGTCGTGACACAGCTCGGTCAAGCCGTCTTCTAAGGAGTTCACTTGCCGCATCTCCTTGAAAGGGGACCCTAAGGAAAAGAGTTTTCTTTTCAACAGAAAGTGTTTTGAGCTTAACTAGCCTCGCAACCATATTCTTTATAATTACTCTTTCACGGTACCCGTTTTCGTGAAGCAGGTCCGATATTTTCTTAAGCACCTCCTCCATACTGTCTACCTTGAAATGTTTTTAACCCTTTGAGCCAAGCAATAGACTAGATTGCGTTTCTGATGGATGGATGGATACGAACTGCCAAAGTTCGTTTGTTTTTCGAACCAATTTTTCTTCCCATAAACATTTCTTCGGACGCTGTCATCAGGTTCTCGACATCGGATGACTTCCGAGAAGGGACGGGACCCAGCTGTTTCCACCTCCAAAGTGAACGTAATGAACGGATGTGCTTTTAAGAATGCGTCTACATCGATTTCTTTTGTGGTGATAGCAAATATGTCAGTAACGCAGTGACCGTAAGATTTAAGCTTGCTGATCTGATCACTTAGTGGAAATGTCTCCGGCGTGCCCACGAATAAATTGGCTGGAAGAAGGCCTAGGAGTGAGTCAGAGTAACGCCATCTATTGGTCTGTATAATTGGTTGTCAAAAAGGATCAGCAGATTTAACGTGCAAATTAGTAAAAGTTACTTTAATGCATTCGTCGGTATTCCTATGTCCTGCTGTTTGGTTAGCATAACTCCACCGAAGTAATTACTTTTCTCGATGTCCGGAACGTTTGTAAACTGTGATGCAACATCAAGAGAGAACATAATCGTGCGGCTTAAGTTCATATTTTTTAAGTCTTCGATAAATTTGAACCTATCTCGATAGCTAGATGGTGCGAGCTGAGGCTCTAAGGGTTTGAGTTTCCCTGCTAACCACGTCATTTTACAATGGTACGGCGAGTTGCGTAGGTTCACTTTGTGGATCTTCGGTAGACCACACAAACGAAGGATGCCTGTGCCTGTTAGTCGCAGGTGTTTTTTGATGTCATGTTTGCTTATAAAGTCACATGTGTGCAGTCGTTTTACGCAGTCAATCAGCTGTACCTCTACTTCATCAGTATAATCTTCTCCTTGTCTACTATATATAATTTTAGTCCGGTCAGATAATATGGATTGCTCCTTCGTCACGTAGTCCGACTTGTTCATTATAACGATACCCGTTCCTAGTAACAAAGATGTCCTTTTTTCTTTCGCAGATACTCTGGCTTCTCTACATGTGTTTTTGCCAACAATCCCCGGTTTTTGGTATCTTGTTCACATTGTAATCAGTAGACTTCCCTTATGTTGATATGCACACTGTCTGCAGAGATAGATTTTAGGCCCTAAGTTTGGTTTCAGACATTCTCCAACTAAATGTCTAACTCCTACTGATTAACTTTGATACATTTGTGTGAAATGACGCGTCTCCTATTTTCAAAACCAATTTTCAGACATTCAAGTACAGCCATATAATATCCTCATTCGAAGGGCCTGTCTCCGCTCCACTGACCGCTACGAGCAATGAAAAAAAAACTATCTTGTCTACCAGTGTACTATTTTTCCCTCCAGCAAATACGCCAGCTGGAAAATATGGCAAACAAAGTACATTTGCAGATGATTTAAAGACAACATGGTGTTACATTTTTGAAATCAACAGTTAGGCGAGTATTCTGTAACTGAGAGCAGAAAGTTATCCAACTCGAATTGCCGGACGAGTGTAAAAACGCTTTTCAGTTAAACGCTCTGCAACGGAATCTGGACCATCTGAATGTTCCAAACGCGACATTTTCAGCAGTCTGTATATGTAGGCAAGCAGGACTTCCAGGGCGTCGTCTTCGGTTAATCCATCCAGGATGTTTTTTGAGGATTCGTCAATATAGGGACGGGCGCAAACCACAGAGAAGCCTGTGAGTAGATTTAAAGGAAATATGTCAAAAAATAATATTCCAAACCTATAAAGTAAGCCTTAAGTTTAACATACCTGAATAATCACTTTCAATATCGCTAAAATAAGCCTGCCACTAGAGACCATTTTGCATAGCATTGCAAACCCATAAGCCTTATATATTTTCCTAACCATATTTTTACTTTCTTTACAAAAATGTATGCAGTAAGCTAGTTTTTATCTACAATGGAGGGCTTTGACGCAAAGCGTGGGCCTAAGTTTTTAAATAAATAATTTATATAGTCAGCGTTCCTTTGTATTTCCTATTAGTATCGTAATATTTCACTCAAGCGTCACAAGAGAGTTAAAATGCCTGCCTAAATAGTAATTTCTCCAAGCGGAAATAAACAAATGGAAGTCAAAACTGTCATTTGAGTAAAACGTCAAATACAATAAGGCGTTTCAGCAAAATCTCCATAAAATCTGATTCAGGGAGCTCCGCAATATGTTAACTAATCTCCAGACTAGTACACGAATTAGATAATAATAATTTTGACTCATGAAGCATGAATAATAGGGACAATTAAAAGAATATATGGAACTCACCAACGGACAATAGCATAAGGATGCAAGATGGCGACATCGTCATACCTAGATTAAAAAAGTTGTGATTAATTGGTTATCTGTGGTAAAAGCGGAGGTCAGTATCCAGAAAAACATATTGCTGTTCAGTGACTTGCAAAGTTCACTGACCCAAGCGTCTCGATTCGGCGTTAATGAGCCGTAAAGGAGTCAAAAGTTCGAAGAAGCTAATTCTTTTCTATGAAACAACGTTTGCCCGAAGTTATGTCCTCGTTCCATGTCCTCCAACTGACAGATGCATAATAAATGATCCTGATTGAATTAGCAGTAGAAAGATTGATAATCCATAGAAGCGTGGAAAGAAAACGATTTTTATGTTAAATTTTATTTTATGAACTATTGCACACTGGTGTGACTGTCATTTAGAAGAGCATAGAAGTGCATAAGCTGCCACAAGATTTAACATGTTTTTTATGCGTCAGCACTAAACAGTTATCAGTCTTCTTCCATTCAGAGTTGACGCTTTAGTGCTTAAATGGCTAGTTTGTAGAGGTTAAACAAAGTTATCGATTGCTATTGAATGCTTTCACTGAAACCCTTGTTGGAGTTTAAAAGCTGGTATTTGTTACTGCCACAATAAATAGGCATTGCGTTCTCTTGAAAAGTCGGTTTATTAGGCTAAAGTTAGCTGATTTTTAATATGAAACATGAGAATATTTACAGATCATCGCGTTCTATTTAGTTAAGACTTATAATTATATACATGTTAGCCCATGATTAATTTAACGATAGACTGTGTTAAAATGCTAGAAATTCGGTAAGCCACTTCTTATCAGAAAGAATATAAAACTGAAATTAGCCAAATCTACGTGATTAGTACGAGAAAATGAAGAAACCGAGAATGAGGAAGGTAGTAGCTCAGTCGGTAGATCGGTTACCATGGGCGAGAATCTGTTCGAATACGCCGCCTTTTGCTATTCGTTCGAAGACTTGGCCCGTATTTAAGCTCAGTTTTTCTCTTTCTCTATCAACAAAATCTGACTAAGGGACTTTTTTATGGATGGGAATTTGACGAATATTTTTGAATTAACATCACTCAGAACAAAAACATAATGTTGAGTGTGGGGGAATTGAAGAAGGTCCATGGTTACGACAACATGCGCATGCAGTTCATGGTCCATCTCCCTTAGCAGAATTTTATGCCACCAGATAAACTACGAAAACTGCTACCATTATTTGTCTCTATTAATCCACTTCAGGCTTTTCGACTACACTGTGTTCCTTTGTTACTGGGGGCATTTTCAGCAACACCTAGGCTCAAAGCGATTATGTCTAGTATGTAAGCATGTCAGTCAGGTTGGTGGTGCATCGTGAACCCACAATGGCCGAGCCATTAACATTTTTTTCTGGACAATGAAGTCGTGATGAATAAGGTATGAGAATCTCAAAACTGCCCTTATTACTTAGCATTCATATGCAACGAGCAGAACAACTACCGAACGACATATTAAAAATTATATTTTGAGGGGCGTGACTTATAATTAGACCTTACGTCAAAAAATCTGCAAAATATATACAGCCGGCTTAATTTTAAAGGGCATTTTTGGCTAACACTGGACTTCGATTTGCTACATCCCCATATTGCTTGTGGCAAATAAAAAACGTTTTGGAAGTTCACCTTTGCAGACAAGCAAAATGGCAGAGCTCTAATTGGGTACGACTTAAGTTTAAATATCGTAAATAAAGCAGCCAAGAGTTTGTAAATTGTGTGCCAGTGATCTAAGAATGCGCTAAACTAAGCCCCAGAAAAGACAATTAATCTATCAGGAAGATACACAGAATTAATCAAGTGGCTGCTTTTAAAAAGAAAGCAGGCAAAATCCGCCAAACCGTTTAAAGTAAAATTCTTAACTATAAAAAAATATAAATATGCGGCTCATTTAAATTAGGCTTTTTATTATCAAATCGGCTTGCAACTTATATTACCTAGTTCTTCAAGCAAGTAGTATTGTCGTAGGTCATGTTTTACAGTATGCAGTCTCATTTCAAACATTAACCTAAAGTTAACATTAAAGGGCAGAAGAGACGTATTTTGCAAAATTAAAAAAAATTAAAAACTTGGAATACCTGCTGATTCCGACACCTGCCCAAACTACGCGAAAGCAGTTTAAATAGAACTTCTGACCAATGGGGAGATATGTCAATGAATGACAAAATTAAGTGGTTCAGAGATCTCGGGAATTTTTTCTAGTCTTCCCATTGGAGCCTTTAGAAAGCTCCTAGGCCATGCATTGTACAACAAAGAAAATGGAAGAAAATGCTTCATTCACATGTAAACACAGACTGCATGCAGACGTTTTATCACGCCTAAGGTTTCTGCGTATACTTTATCAGATTTTAAAACACAGCCCAACACGTAGTAGTACAATTTTTGCCGACCAACATTGCTTCACTGCTACATCTATTAATGAGGACAATTATGTAACTTCAAAATGTTGGGAAGCAGATGAAGAACACATAATCAAAGCATGCAGATAACTATCACTAAGTGGACAACTATCTGAATTACCAAGAATTTGAAGCATTGGACACCAGAAGCGTGCTTAATATCTCCTATTATTATTTCTTCTCTAATTTACAGTAGGTGCTATCAGAAATCACACGACATTTTTACCTGAAACATTGAATATGCCTTCGGTCGCCCGCTTGTGAATGATACCTGCCCGATTCTCAGAATATTACTCGCTTATTAACGCAATGAAGTACATAACATATGATTTCAGATTTGTCGAGGATATATTTGTAACGCAGTGGATGTTTCTCAACTCCTTGGTAGATGAGCTTCTCCACTTCACAAGGGAACACAAGGAATGCATTATCAGTGTTTCCTAACCAAGACATTACATATATCTGTCTCATTATTTATCCAACAACTGACTTAATAAGGTTGTCTTGCACACTCAAATGAATAACTCTTTCCAGCATGTTGTGCATTTATCTTTAAGTATGCATTCTAGTTCTAATTTTTTTGGGAAACTTACTAGAGTAACTTGACCCGTGTGATTGAACTCACGTCTCCCGATGAGACCTCGCAGGTTAGATTCTCAACGAGGCCGCAAACGCTTTAACTAATGTGTCAAATAAATTATAGGAAAGTGACTGATCTCAAAGCCCTGCTGGATAGTTTAGATTCATATATGTGGGCAGAATGTTCAATTGCTTGCTGTTGAAGTGTGTTTTCAAATAAGGGTTCATATATCGGGAACAGCACATTATTAACCTGAAAAGTTTCAGTGCTTCTCAAGTTTTATTTTGCAGTACAGCTACTTAAGACTGAGTAGAATGGCTATATTGCGACTATCAGTATCGAGTAAAGTCTGTAAATATCCCAATGTTTACCTTAAAAATTCTCCTTAGAAAAGTATATTTTCGGAAACTCCTCCTTCATGGATAATGAAAATATTACACTTAGGCAGGGTAAATAAGTGTCTTATGATTTAATTTGATCGTTTTCACGCAGCTCGCCTGGCGGTATCGACATGTAGAGGCCATTGTGCTAGAGGATGGGGGCAATTATGATAGACTCTCAGTATTGGTTTTGGATCGTGTACGTTGAGCGAAAATTACTGTCGCTTGCACGAAGTGAACAACTGTCCCTAGGTGGTAGGGCGATATGTAATCGCCACCTGGCGTTGGCGTCGGCCGCGAAAGTGATAGCACTGTATTGGCGTCTTCCGACAACACACATCTGAATTCGCTAGCCGTATAACCATTGCCTCGGCTGTCGCTAACACTCGTTGGCGTAGTCCCTTGGAGACGTTGTCTGGTGTCCGATAGGAAACCTGAAAGGCTTCGGTAATAATGTGCGATAAAAGATTTCGAGATCAATCACGTTTCACCTTTAAGTAGCCAGACCGTATGCGTCTGCTGACACTCTTTTCCGGGCGCCTCGTTGGTTTGTCAATGTATCATGCTTCAGAGGACCACAAGAAAGATAACTGCACATAGGTTTGGCCTTTAACTGCTTTCAACTATTATCCCTGTCTAACTGCACAATTTTCATTATCCATGTTATTGTACTGGCCAGATGATGAGTTGTCTAAAACACGTTCTCGCTAAATAGACTGTTCAACTATTGTTGTAGTTTGTCCCCTCATATAACTCGGTTCCAGAATCTGTCCTTATGCTAGAAAGAATAACCTGTTGTTCCCAGAATTTATTATTTATTTAACCTAGGCAGGTGAAATTGCCGTAATTAATTTATACTTGGCTCTCGCATTCAATATGCCAATGTTTGAATCCCTTGGTCTTTTATGAATTGTTTTTTTTAAACGTAAGCGTGTTTAGCTGCTGTTATTTCACGGAAATTTTTGGAAATTTCATTTGATAAAATCAATTAAGTTTTATTAAAATGCTTCCTTATGTCCCTGGAAATTAAGGGATTCGCGTATGCAAAAGGGTGAAACCCATACCAAGAATATCCTGATAAATTAACTCCAAATTTCATCTCAGTCACGATCGACTATTTTAGTTACCTCTTCTCTAATAAGAAAATCCAAAGAACTTGCAAACTTCGGTGTCGGCACTTGAAAAATACACTACGTCTTTGCTTAACTTAATACTAAATTTCTCTGAATTTTAGAATAGAACTACGACTTCAGACAGACTAGTTTCCACACATAGAATTTATTGTCAGCAAACTTAATGTTATTAATCTCTAGTAATCAAGATACCTTGGAGTAATATATTTCCATAAGAGCTACTCCTGATTATGATTGCTTGCCAACTGCTATTTAGAAACATAAAAAGTTGCTCAAGTGCAATTAGCACACTTAGTCTTGGAGCTTTTTTTCTTTTTCAGCAAACGCCTGCCCTGCCGCAGTACACGCCTTTCATTGCGGCGCATTTGCGTGGAGTGGACTGCGTTAAACCCGATAAGTGACGCACGGTATTAGTGGCTGCTTTGAAGTACATATGAAAGCAGATAATGCCTATACCAAAACGAAGTTTTTTTAAAATATTATTTAACTTCGATATGTAAATGGAGATATTCAAAGGTCAACCTATTGCATTCAAATATGACAAGAGGTTCGTAAAGTTTAAAAAGAGATAAATAACCCCACAAGAGCTTAGCATTAACAAATTCACCCTGATTGTATGCCAGGAAAATGCTTTTGTTTGGCTATGGGATTTTTGTGCGTTATGAACGACATTTATGGCTGCCTAAGACGTACACAAGAACGCTCCGTCCAGCTGAAGTAGAATTACTATAAATTTCAGGAAGAGTACTTAATCCTGTGTCTTAATCTAAAAACTAACCTCAACATGAAACACCCTGACCATAGCCCTAACTTAAACATAAATCTTACAGTAAGCACGAACACCAGCCTATACCAATACTATCATCCTGACTCTAAACTAAATTCTGACCCAAACAGTAATCATAATCTTAGCCCAAAACTTAACCTTACTAACACTTTAATCCTATGCCTAACGCTCCCGGAATTTGGCGCAATGCGACGTGTATTACGGGTCGTTAACTTTGAAGGGTCCGGTTTTGGCGGCCATACAAGTAATTTTTACCGACATTCTAATAATTGTACTAAAATGGCTTTGCGCATTTTCAAATATATAGTAAAGGTCAACATAGAGCTAAAATCATGAAAATGTACCCTAAATAAACCAACATAAGATATTTTCACTTTATTTGTCAAAGAATTTCAAAATTATTCAGCTTACTGTGAGCATGGAGGAAAATTCTGACAATTTTCACTCTGACCTTGATTTTAAATATGACAGAGACCGTAGAAAATCGCTTGCGAAATGCCAAAATACAGTATGGCGAGTGCTTCAAGCAACATTACGGAATTTTAAAAAAAAGACCGGAAGTCACTGGCAAAACAAAATTGAGTAGGGTTGCAATACTGTTTATCATGCAGTTCAATTTAAATTACATTCAGTCACGGTAGGATGCTTACTCTGTGATGGGCTTCTTTCTGACCACTGAGAAAAATTCGATTCTTTGAAAAGTGGCTAATTAAATAGCATGTATTTTTTATCATTAATTTTGACCGCGTTTATAAATTCAAATATATTTTATGGAAAGCATGCACGAAAAAGTTCTCTCTTGTAGCTATTTGATAGCAAATTACGCCTTTTTTAAATTTTATTCTTAAAGGAAGTGTTTCTTTCGGTTTTGAAATTTTTTTCTAAATTGCCGAATTATTTCGAAACCTTCCGACTGCCAGAACTGAATTCAAGTTTTAAAAACTCAATGCTGTGTTCATCCTGTTTAAGGAAATGTACGTTCTTGCCTAAGGTTTGAGGGAGTGGTTGCATAGCTCTTTTAGAATTTCGCAATAGACATGGAGCATGCTGTATTTATCAGGAAAAGCATTAAAAAATGATCGTGCATGCTTCCCATAAAATATATTTAAATTTATAAATGCAGTCAAAATCAATGATAAAAATGCATACTATTTAAGTAGCCATTTTTCATAGAATAAACCTTTTCGCAGCGGTCAGCAAGAAGCTCATTACAGAGTCAGCATCCTAGCGTGAATGGAAATAATTTAAATTGAACTGCAGGATAAACAATATTGCAACCCTACTGAATTTTGTTTTACGAGTGAGTACCGGTCTTTTTCAAAATGCGGAATGTTGCTTGCAGCACTCGCTATATTCTATTGGAAAGAATTTCACTATCACTTAAAAGCGTATGCAATTTAGGTCTTCTTTGTGGACGTCGGTTATGGTGAGGAGTGTGGTTCTCTGTTTGGGACCGTCACAAATACAAACTACACCATCCTCTGCAAAATACTGACTGTTGCGACCACCTCATACAGGCAAGGGACTTAAATTTGAGCCCGATGTCGATACTTCTTATGACCGAAAACCTTCAAACTGCCTTTTCGGGCGCTTACTAATCACAACAAAACAGAAAAACGTTCGTTGAAATTTCAGGGAAACATTAAAACCTGGCCACCTACCTCGTCGTCAACAATAGCGCAGGGATTTTTAAAAAATCCGTCTTATGTCTGAAAAATTGTATATTGATAGTCGCGTTTACTTATTAGATCCCAGGTTTTTAGAGATCTACTTGCTCCTCGACGTGCGATATTCAGATAATCTTTGCTTCTGTGAATTTTCAATCAGAAAATCTCATTATTTTCGTTCTGTTCACCGACATTTTCAACAATCCCAAACGAAAAAGAAGACCAAAACACTCTATTTCTTTCTGAACAACAGTACTTGGCCTCGGGAAAATATATGATCCGAGGATAATCAAAAAAGATTTATATGAGCACGTTTAGTGTGCTATTTTTTCTGTCTCTCCCTATCTGCATGAACGTCGGCTTTCTATTTCATCGGAAAGAATTGTCTTGAGTTCCGAAATTGCCGATTCTCCTTAAAGCAGTATTATTTTTATGCTGTTATCTACTATTCTTAGAATGTATTTACTTTTTACTTCAAGTTTCTTACAACTTAGCAGGGTGGTTTTGGTAGATAAAAGAACTGCTTTTTTGGAGAGTGGCGGAGTTGTCAGCATAATATGCAGGTTTCAATTAATTTTTTATTTCTATTCGACAAGAATAATGAAACAAGAATAATTCTTAATCGAATATACTCGAAATCTTGTACAAGGCCACATAATTTTGGGTGGGCCCTGTTCCTGTGTCCTGTTTAGTCGACATCCATCCGGGTGTTTGCATAAATACGAGCAATCGGCAAAGGAGAAGTAACCATCTTGAAGGGCAAGCGAGATTGAAATGACCTCTGTCGAATGATTTTGTGTAATACTATAATCATATTTAACGCCTAGACAGCTAATTAAGATCAAAACATAATCAAATAGTCACCAAGTCTTTTGAACTAAAAAAAACGGAGGCTCAGTTACTGCTGGTCAGCGACGTTAAAAGTCACCTTGGAGTGCCAGTCGTGAATTGACTCAGCTAATAGATAGGAAACTGTCACTTTCACTGGCAATTAGTACGTTGGCTAGTTAAGTAGGCCAAATAGCAGTGCCGACACAGGCAAAGGAGATTGAAATTGTCATTTCTGGATTACTAACGGGTAGTTGTACTGCAAATATCCAGAAGGAAGAAAAGAAGTGATAAAGACATTACTTAAGCAAGACTAAGCTCCCCCCCAATAGACGCAAGGTGGATGGTAGTCCACACACGTGAACACTGCCGGTAAGGAAAAGAGAGACTGGAGAAGTCAAACGCTCTAAACATTGACACACCTGGGGTTGGCTATGCCTGGCTGATGAAAGCTAATGATCCAGAAATGGTCATTTCAATATTCGTTTTCCTTGTCACTAATGTTCGTCTTCTGACACCACTACTCGTCGTGCGACCGCTGACGGAGGTCTAGAGTGAATGGAGCGAGTGTGTTCCGTCAGCCACCGGTGAGCTTTCATCAATGTATTTGAATTACTTTCTTTTCATCTATAACTGTGCGTCAGTGCAGAATCTGTCGTCCACGAATCCGTTCGTGGGCTCAAATAATCATCAGCTTGGATGGAACCTGAAAGCAAAAGATGTTTTGCTCTCTTGTATATAAATGAAGCTCAGAACGATATTTGCGTGGATTTATGTCTCAGATTTTTAAAATAATTTAAATTTTAAATACTGTTGCCTAAAGTCAAAGGGGAATCTTGTTCAATTGAATTTCTTTGCTACTAGCAGAGGAAAGGCAACTAAAAAGCTTCTGAAAAGTAGATATATTCAGGCAGTAAACAAAAACAACTACTTCCTTTGAAGAAATATCAGAAAATTTCTCAGAAAAGGATTGTCAAGTTAATGGAAACGGAAACAGTCCGCGCTAATAACATGCATTCATTTTCTACGTCAACAATTCACGCCTGCAAAACCGCAAGGAATTTTTGGTAAAGGTTCAAAAAGTGGAATATGAAGAGGAATGTTACGCTGAACGTGTAAATTCTTTATTAAGAATTAAAGCACATACACTCATCGTATTTCCGATCTCAACCGGCAAAGCAAAGAGCCCATGGTGCAATGGTAGATTGTAAAAATTCAATGACCAAATGTCCCGGGTTCGAAGCTCGGGGATTCTGACCCTTGAGATTGGGTATGACTGGCTGATTATGGCCAACAGGCCAGAAATTGGCATTTTAGTCTCCCTTTCACTGTCGAATCTATTCCAT
>UYRU01000039.1:0-14395 GCA_900617775.1 Dibothriocephalus latus | reverse complement strand
ACGCCGCCATTTTCATTTTGATAAGGACCCGCTGACGATAATTTATCAATCGATTTATAGGGACATCAGTTCTCGTCAAAGTGCCCAGTTGGATGTAATTCTAGGTCATATAAATTCAATGCCTTGTTGTGCCCAGACTAATAAACCGGCCTCACTGTGTTTTTAAAAGGTGTAACTAATCTGCGGAAAACTGCGCGCTTTAAGGCATATGTTTTTTCAGTTACATTCCAAAGGTGATTAGGGAGAATTTTGATTACGTATGTGAAAAAATGTATATTCAGGGATCATTTTTGCTTTATTTTGATGGGACGCATTCTCACTATTTTATGTTATGGGAAACCGTGATAGGGACATCCGCAGCTTCTAGTGTTTTAACTAAACTAAAGCTCAGTTACATCAAAACAAAAGCCATAAACACATGCAAATGAAGCGCTGCTGCTCTTTGAACACAGTAAATAGAGAAATTCTGGCAAAATGTGCTTTATTCTGAGACGTGACTCAGATTTACTAAAGTGAGGCCGTAATCTGGGCAGCCATTGTTATTTGAAGACACGCTAGGTTGTCATGTTCATGTTATTTTTGGTAATCTAACGAAGAAAGACAGTATAACGCGCACGATGGAAGCTCGGCTAAAATAGTCCTAGTGCTGATGTCATTCGCCAAAGTCAACTGTTACGTGGACAATTTAGCCTCAACTAGTGTGTTTAAGGTTGACCGCCGCAATCAGTGATGTCCACCATATGCCCGACAGCAGGGACGGTGACTACAGTCATGCATAGTGAAAGTAGACACGCCACGATCCACCCCACTCTAAACCCTCTTCCGCTTGGACCGGTGGCAAGAAGAAGTCAATATGACGGAGCAGGTATCGGGCAAAATCCGCTTTCTTCAGGTACAGGCAGAAACATGGCCTTACTTAACTTATTTTTAAGTGACAGTAGCCTTTCACGCTGGTACTCCTGCACTATTTACCGTCAGTCACCCATAGCAAATACCCAGAAAGATTTGAGGAGCCCGAGTCTCGAAGTTCTACAACTGCAAGTACTCTTTATACTGCTGCTTCCAGCAGTGCATCTGAGTGACTGTAGTGTTGGTTCTATTATGTACGCTAATATTTTGTCATAAATGACACTGATTTGTGTTCCCTTAATCTCGTTTAGGAGTGGAAACCTGGATTTTTGCTTGTCCGAGTAGAAGATGTGTTTGAAGCTCGGAGCACACCAGTGCTTGCCCTAGTTGTCTCCTAACGTTTTAACTACTAGTGCTAGGATACCACTGTAAGAAGTGCTAGTTGTAGTAATCATAGTTGCTAAAACCACTTAATGGCATGCACGTGCATGTAGGAAGTATTGGCTTTGTATGTAGTCGTAGCCTATATTAGGATTTTAGTCAGCTGAAGATCTACAATTCATTTGGTCGTAACAAAGTGTCATTTGCCATATTTCCAGAATATAACTGTTAGAACTGCTATGCTTATGCTGGGAGTGCTAGTTATAGTAACCATGCTTGCTAAAACAAGAAATTGGTAAGATACAATGCGGCCTGTACGTACATGTAGGGCAGTTTAACCTAGTATACAGTCGAAACCTATATGGGGATTTTAGTAGACTGAAGGGTTAAACAAACTTTCTATGGCAAGTGCGATGTCAATCAGAAGTACACAACGATTGCTAGTCAGTGTACCACTGCGCTCGAATTGGACAGATTAGATCATTTGTTCACACTTATCTACCGGACGTGAACGATCGCCCGAGTGTCTTAAAAATTAGCTCAGATGAAATTTAGGACGCGCAAAAGCTCATATTTCCATCTGCTATGTTTTTTACAATAATAGCATGCATGTCAGCTATTGATGCAATTATAGGAATAGGCAGAAGGACATTGACAACAAAGAAATGGGACACTAGGAGGGCCTTTTCTGACTCATTTGCCGTCGTCATTTAGTGATACTCAACTCCAGTGTTGCTGAAGGCCGTTCCATTATTCGCCACCTATAAATGCCCCAGATAGCCAGTATCTAAACTAATAACGTCAGGATAGATCAAACACGATAACAGCCGTATTAAATACAAGTACGTTTTAGCAGGTTTCGTTAGCAGGGTCGTACAATCACACGTTGCTGGGTCAACCGGAAGCACAACCAGTCGTTGCCGATGGAAGTTAATACGCAAGAAAAACATGGATAAGCCTTTTCCAGGGTCTTCTCCCAGAAGCTTTTTCCCAGGTTGCGAGAAATACCTGTGCAAATTTACCATCTCGAACGCTAACACCTCCCCATCCACCAACGCGACCACCACTCGTGGCTGAATAAGCACGTTGCTTTTAGTTGCAAACGTCTTTGTTCTTATATAATAGTTTATAATTGTTAGGATTCTTCTATCTTAGATTCCTGGACACGCTACTTCGTATCCCGCAGGCCACTTAGCAGTATGCAAGAACTTTAATTCAAACTCCAATTTTAGTTATTCTGCAGTTTGTTTTTTTTTCTCACTCGCTGCATTACTGTTAATTCGGCTTTGTTTGCTTGCAAAATTCAGGAACGTTAGGCTCTAAACTACTTGTACGCACATCGACCACTTCAGTGTGAACGTGGCGCCAACCAAACAGGTACGCTCAGGGCAGTTAAAATTGACTTGAATGAAAATATGCTCAGCCCCAAGAGGCACTGGGTTCGCTTGTACCAGGAAGAAACAAACCTGTGTGTAAAAGCAGGCCCAAGATGGAAATGCACATCCGGGTTTATACGTAGGTTACCTCAGATTGCATTATCAGTCCAACACATAAGAAAGCTAGGTGTTCAGGTTAATGAGTAAATATGCACGTCTACTCACTTATTACGAGTAGTATAAATACACGTAAGTCGTCGACTTCCATAGGTTAATGCGTGGCTAGTATGTTCGAAACTTTGTGCAAGACCGATGTGCTCATAAACGGATTCGTGATTGTTCGAGCGTCGATTTCGATGAAGTTCACCACATGCACCAACAGTTCGGTACCGTGATGGCGACTGGCTACAGGGTGTATCTTTAAAATGATAGCTGACGAATTTAGAGCCAGCCATACTCCTCAGCTTTAGCATGGGTCAAGAAGACCAGAGTGGATTCGGTATTGACCGTTTTCTCTAATGCAAGGAAGAAAAATCACCTAACTTAGTGGTAAATGACAGCAGACGTTGCCTGGGTACTACCGTTCTATCTAACCTCACTCGCCTTCAGTGGGTGCCAAGAGAGGCTCAAGGAGGCCTAAACGGTTACGGCTACTACAGTACGACCTGCATGAATCTTTTAAGAAGTCGGCACCCAGTATGCACTCTCAGTCTGTATGAGGTAAAGTGATTAGCTTATGGGTTCAATAAAGCATCATTAAATGATAGCCAAAGTGCTTCCATGCCTTTATGTCTTAAAGTTTGTCGTCTGTACACTACCTATGGGCTCACTACAGAATCTAACTGTAGCTTGGACTTTACAAAAAGTCTACGCATATCCCCTTGATCCCAGCAGGGAGTGTGAATCTGGATTTCAGCTACCCCGCGTAACTACATGTTTGAGGTCCGGAGCACATTAGAACTTTCCATGGTTTCCGCTCTCTCCACTCTGTCCACCAGGCTGCGTCATCTTATTGATCATCAAAAAGTTATTGAGTAATAGCTCAAGTTCTCCTATGCCTCTAAGCCGTATGGTGCCATTTCCAGAGTTCAGGCTAGCTTTTGACCTATTGCAGTGTCCACCTGTAAGTTGAGTTTCTAAGGAATGCGTTCTGTCTAATAGGAGAGCAATTTGATTGATAGTCAACTTACATTTCTATATCCTGTAACTGAGTCGGCAGCTGAGCACAAAGAAATAAGCAGATTATATGGGGATATGTGCTTACCACTGTCCTCAATTTTTCGCCTAAGGTGACTGCGTACGACACCCGGGTTTGCCCTGTTAGTGATTTTGTCGAGTACGTTGCCTCTGTGCGGGGCAGCGTAGGCCAGTAGGGGCGTGTATATTCGCCTGTAGGATGGTCGTTGTGTGATTCCAATGAGGGGAGCCACCTTTGGGTGACTGTTGGCGCATTTTTGACAGCCCACACGATCGAGCGCTCTTAGTGGTTTGTGAGTGGCCAGTTGTTTGCCCCTTTGCTTAACCGCTTATACGCCTAGACTCCTTCCTCCGACCCTAGACACAAACCTTACTTTGTGCGATAGGGTTAAAGTCGCTTTAAACCTACTACTCAGACAATCGAAAGGTTCTGTGTAGCCCCTAGACAGATATTGTAGGAGAGCATAAAGTGCCCAGGTCTCCTACTATTTCTGTTAGCTACGGCCTCAGCTTACTCTTGAATTAGCTAAGCATGTTAACACTCTGTTTCCTACACTGACACAATATCTCAATAAAAAGGGCAAGCATCCAATACTTTGCAATAAGCAGAGCATATGAAAGTATGAGCTTAGTACCATCCTCCTTTTTTCGCCTGAGGTGACTGCGTAAGACACCCGAGTTTGCCATGTCAGTGATTTTGGCAAGTACGTTGCCCCAGTGCAAGGGAGTGCACACCAGTAGATGCATGCTTATTTGCCTTTAACAAATTCATAGAGATGAATAGATCAAAATCCTCCGGCAGGGGGCTTTATGCTACAACCACACTGTTACGGAAAAAAGTACTTGCTGCAATCAATCGTTGACGTAGATTTAGGGGAGGACCGCGCAGAGTGGGTGTTCAAGCCTGTGTGAAAAGTATCCTCTGCCCGAGAAAAACGGTCCAGGCCATTCATAATGTGAAGGTTAACAGGCGAACCCGTTGCAGTTGTCCGTCGGAAAGGAAAAACAGTTTGAGGTTTGACTGTCTGTTTTCATAAGACAGTGCTTTCAGACCTTTGGTCATTTTTGTTAGCCGCCTATAGACTTTCTCTAAGACTGTACGGTCTTTAAAATTTCAATGTATCCGTGCCTGCAAAGTCAGTTCTAATTGTGGCCGCACGAGAAGCCGCCCTTTAAACTCCCTAATATCTCGCACAATCAGTTGCAGTATATGCAGACGTGGCCGACATCGCCACCTTCATATTGGTAAACCGCACACCCACGTCTTTGTGACTGTCATATTGTTGCAGCGGTTAACCATTTTGTTGAGTATGGTTCGGGATATTTAGGGTAGTAGGCAATGCGTTTGAAGACTCTGTTCAAATCAGTATGGACAAAAATATCCCACATAAAGCATGTGACTTTAAAGTAGTGAGTAACATATACACATGTACAATTTTTAATCTGTAGGTTTGACCGAAGCGTTGGTGTCTACTAACAATGCTTTCAAATGCTTATTTGATTTAAGAAGTGTCTTCCGGGCTGAAGGTTCTACAACCGCCAATCGGAAGGAATTTGCCTTTAAAAACATTAATGGATATTAGCCAGTGCCTTGACCAGTCCTCGAACCTGTTCAGGTTTATTTGCAGGTGGTTTTAATCTGCCGTATTTTGAACAACTTTCTACAATTTTTACATCGTCAGTGCACAGTGCTACCTCAAAGCCTGACAAAGTAATTAGTGAAAACGTGTTTGAAATTCCAGATTGTGTATGCAGTATGCACACACGAGGGCACTATGTATGTCCTCAGCTGTGCCCATTACCCGCAGCAGATGACTGCTGAGGTCAGACGGTGTCTGAGCAGAATTATGGAATGAAACCCGTGATTTGGAATTTAGAATTTATACTTGTTAGCGCCAGGAAGTTACTATCTATACAAGCGTAGTTACTTACAAAAAATATACAAAAAGATCTGCGAATTTGTCCGCATAAATGTACATATTTGTGTTAATGTCGGAAGAAATTGCCCTTTTAGGGTAATATTTGGCGACGTTCTGCATTTTAATTGTGAACTAGAAAGTAGACTGTTAAAAATCTCCCACATTTTCAAAAAGCGTATAGGAAAAAAATGCTAAGGAAAGTAGGACAGAGCAGTAGAGTACACTTAAAATACAGTAGCCGTTCCGAATGTGATAATTAATAGGTGTATAGTTTGCTAATGTGCATAACACGAAATCATGCGAAGACGCACCCGTTTACGTTGGGCCCCGACATCTCAGACTCCAGAAGGGAATCCCAATGATGGTTAGTAGCCAACCAAATGGGAGCAGTTGGGACAGAGTACATCCAAATGGCTTCCATCTGTTGAATGACTGGTGGTTTCTTGAGACAGCTAGGTTCCCGTGGGACAAGAAGCTGAGAAAAATAGTTTCTAGTGCGTCTCCTTAATTCCCGATGATCCTTTCTGGAAGCCTTGGAGAAAACTGCTGGGAAAAGATGAAGAGACTGAAAGGTTAATAGAATCAGTGTTAAGATAAATGTGTAGTCTTTGCTTAAAATCCAATAGTCAAGTTAACGACCTAATTGCAATTGGCAAGTTATTCCGAAGATAGAAATATGTCTAAGCAAAAAGCAAGCAGCGTTTAGATGAGGAGGAGGCAATAGGAAATAAAACAAGTGCGGAGTTTCTTAGGTTTTAGGGACGGTTGGCCTGGGTAATGGCATAAAGCTTATGGAGATTTGTACTATTATTAAGGCGAAAAAGGAGAAAATGCCTGCTTCCAATCTCCTGACCCGAAGAATTCTTAGTTTCGTTACGTGGCATTTGAAAATTTCGGACAAAGCAGTTTTCTCGTGAAATGTCTTTGGACACTGTCAATTTTTGAACGGTTAGATCTGCTCATCAGAATGGGCAACGTTATTTTAGGATGGGAAGCAAAAACATACGATAAAGTCCTAATTTCATTTCAGAAAGATAGAAGTTGTAAGAAATAAAGCCGCAAATCTGTGCAGTTTAGCCGCAATTCTCTTGGTGTGAGGCGAAATCTGTAATTTATTGGTGTAGCTTACACCTAAGTCCTTGATTTTGTAACATTGAGTCATCAGACCACCTTGAAAAATAACAGGTTGTGGCAGCCGTTCAGGCCTAAAACTCATGTATGGGCAATTATAAGATGAGCCCTCCATCTTTCAAGTTGAGCTCCACTCAGAAGGAGTGTCCAACTCCGACTGAATTTATTTTAAGCATCACACACCCGTAGAGATAGAGGAGAAAACACGCTTAAGATCATCCGCATTAATATAAGTTTGAGAGTGTTTAACTCTCAGTGAAATATCATTTATGTAAAGAAATAACAGCAGAGGACTTAGCATGGGACCTTGAAGGACACCGTTTGAAAATTGCAGGCGCATTTGGGTATGAGGAGCCCACTAAGACCTTTTGGTTCGATTGGATACAGGTGATCAGATAAAGTCAGTAAGAGGACTACAAAATCCTAAATCATCTAGTTTGAGGTGCTTTATCGAATACGTTACGAAGATCAAAATAAATAACTTTCACTGATAAATGATTTTTACGAAGAGAAGGAAGTGGGTTTAAAACCTTGGGTTTAACCTTCATTACAATAAACAGCCTCTCGCGCTTTAAGCTGTATCTGTGCCCCAAGAGCTGTATTTTCACTGTCCGATAGGATCAACTAGCAACCTTCTGATGCGCCTGAAATCAAACTTTAAAAAAATTCTCACTCTACTTCTTCATCATGATTTTCCTATGTCACCTATCGTGTCTACCGGTGAGAAAACGCAATTGTCCATATTTTGTAACGAATTAAGCCAAGATCATCAAGCGGACTCTGTTAAACAATCCCAACGATGTTATACGACACGTCCTTCAACCACACAAACACCAGATGTTTTGTCTCATCTCGGATGCTTTTTTCCACATCACCGACATCCTTATTTGTGAGGTTTCTCAGGTGTATTCTCAACTAACCCTTATAACATGGTGAAGGACGGGATAAGTTTTTCAGCTTAGTACACCTCTATGTTCATCTGATGCTTTACTGGCTTCTAATGAGCACGTTATATTGGTCGCACGAGTTGGCGTTTATCCAAAAGGATTAAGGAACACCTCCCTGTAGGGCTGAGAAAAGGCAGGTCTATTCTAGCGCACCTGGTTGATTCCAGATATTGCGTGGACGCCAGCGAAACTTTCCGAGCAATCTACAGGGACCCACCAAATTATCCAAAGTCCCTAGGTTAGCGACTGCTAGCAACAGCAACAGCGACTGCTATCAGGCTAATAAAACCGGCACTGCTTGCACAGAAAAACGTCCTAAAAGCTAAGCGTTTGGCGTAGCCAACAGTTGCTTAGTAGCATGCAGTCACCCGCTTTCTGATTGTCTCCCTCCCCTCCTCCCATCCCTTCTCGTTCCTCCTATCCGTCCCCTCTCCATCCCTCCCCCTCCATGTCACTAGCTGCAACGTTTTGCCAACTTATTTAGCCTTCTTTTATCTTCCTCTTTCCTTTTCACCCAGGATTCACTTGCACTAAAAGGCGAACACGTTTGAACTTCTGACTTGTTGCCACATAAATGGACTGGCCCGACGATAATTTATCGATAGCATGCGTACGTTGGCCAGTAACTCTTCTGAATTGTCGCAAGTATGAAATAACTGTGAATGATACATTGGTTTTAAGCAAATAATTAACCTGCTTCTGTCAAAAGTTTGGATTATAGAGCAACATTAGCAATATAATAACACTGTTGTGGAGACAAAGCTTTTGCAAATTTTTTTTAATATGTGCTTCAGACATACTGACAGAGAGGCACGCATAATGTGTTCGGATAACCCATGATTAGATGAATGGAATCCTACTTTATAATTTGTAGCCTGCGTGTCTTTCATATAACCCCGAATGTCACATAAAGCGTGTTTTAATATTAGGGGGTTTGGTGATTAGTAAAATTAGAAGCACCAGTACGAACGTCCCACCGGCTCAGATGCTTGGTTTTAATAAATACATAATGCCAAAAATATTGACAATTTTAAATTATACAAAGTTAAGAGCCTTCGCAAGCTTGGAGAATTCAAACTTTTTATTTTATATATTTACCACAATAAGAGATACTGTTAAAATGCTTAGACAAGTATGACGTCGGCATTTCCTTTTGTGTCCGACCCATCTGCATGCGGCCCGGCTCATTAGTGGGTCCCACTGCTTTCCCTGTTTGCATTTTTTTATGTCAAGTTCATATGTGTTGCTGAATGTACAGCAAAAAACCTATTCCTATTCTGTTTTCAAGCTGTTTTCAGCAACTATAATCGTTTTTTTAAACATTACCACATTATGCAGTTAGTTAGGCATTATAGATGTCTAACAAAAAATCAACCACACACACGATCTGCAATATTTTCCTCACAATTGGGTCAACTAAATTAGCTAAATCTGCCAAACCAACTTAATAATAACGTTAGCCTAGTAGTCATTCTGGTGTATTTTAAAGTCAACTTGTTGTCCCGCATTGGTGCATTCCATGTGAGTGGCAAAGTTGGAGGGTAATATCGATCCAAGTGTGATTTAACTCACGGTGTGAAGCGCGAAATTCGTAGCTCAAGTGGGAAGAGCGTTAGCTTGGCTAAAAGGCCACTCTCTTATGCGGGTACGTATGCCGCGGAGTGCCGCGAGTTTTTTCACAATTGGGTCAACTAAATCATGAATATTAGTCAATTTCTGTCAAAATATTCTTTACACAGTCTGTGATCATACTTATTTTCTTTATTGGGTATAATATTTATATAACGATAGCAGAGAAAGTGCTGGAGAATATACAACATAGGAACTTGACCTTCTACTTTTGGCTCTATTTATGCCTAAAATCGTTAAGAGGTTTTAAGGTTAAACTTCGACCGGCGTTTGAGAATGGCGCCGTAGAGTAGTCGCAAAAGATTAGGCAACATGTCGACTTATGCGAGAGATTGATACTCTTTCTGTAATCTGCACTGACTCAAGTTTTCATACTGATAATCGTGTTGTCTTTTCCGAAGTCACTTTAGTCATGATAGGATGCGGGCTTTTTAACGAGCTTCGTTCTGACCATTAACAAAACGAATGTATTTTAAAAACTGGCTACTTAATTATTATGCGTATTGTATCGTTTATTTTGACAGCCTTTATAAATTTAAATATATTTTATGGAAAACATACACAAAGAAATTATTATTGTACTTGTTTAATAGAAAATTACGCCTTTTTTAAAATTTATACTCAAGTAAAGTGTAGCTCTCGGTTTAAAAAGGTTGCTTATGATGAGATTCTTTACAATTTTGATTTGTTTATTCATAATACATCGCATCCGCCAATTAATAAACGCTGCCTATACTGCAAAAAATACAGTCCATATCTATTGCCGTATTTAATGAGGAATAGGCGACTTCTTCCTCAAACTGTAGGCAAAAATGTACTTTTTCTTAAACAAGATGTGCAATGCGCCGTTTTTAAACCCTAAATTCGAGTGTAGTAGTCACTAGGTTACACATATATTCGCCGATAGAGCAACTTTTTTAAAAACTGGAAACTATACTTTCTTTAAGAATAGCGTTTGAAGAACGCGTAATTTGCTACCAAACATATAAAAGAAATAATTTGTTCGTGCATGTTTTCGAGAGAATATATTAGAATTTCTAAAGGCAGTTAAAATAAATGATAAAAAGGCATACTAATTAAGTATCCAGGTTTTACTAGTGCAGGTCAGAAAGAACCCCGTTAAAAAAGCCCACATCCTATCATGACTGAAATGAGTTCAGACTAGGCTACAAGATAATCAGTATCACAATTTTGAGTGAATGTTGATTAACGAAAGAGTATTAAATTTTCGCATACTTCGACATGTTGCGTGATGTTCGGTGACTACTATAGTACTAGCATTCGGCCAAAAAACCTGCAGATCAATTAGTTCTGCAGTCAGTCGTTATTTACTATACCTTCGTTGAGCACAACAAGCCGGACAGGAGCACAAGGCTTAAGAGCGTTTTAAAGTCACACCTTTGTTTGTCGACAAATATCACGCAACATGTCGACATAAGCGAAGTATTGATACTCTTTAGCTAATCGGCATTCCCTCAAAATTGTGATAATTATTATCGTGTAGTCTAGTCTGAACTCACTACAGTCTCGATAGGATGCGGGCATTTTAACGGGGTTCGTTCTGACCTGCAATAGTAAAAAAACTGGCTACTAAAGTAGTATGCCTTTTATTATTTATTTTGACTGCATTTATAAATTCAAATATATTTTATGGAAAACATGGACAAAAAATTATTTCTCGTTATACTCATAGAAAGGCTAGCTTTCGGAGTTAAAAAAGTTGTTCGATTGCCGAATAATATCTAACCTAGTGACTGCTAAACTCGATTTCAAGGTTTAAAAACTGCGCATTGTATACATCGTGCTTAAGGAAAAGTACGTTTTCACCGACAGTTTGAGGAAGAAGTCACATAGTTGTCATAAAAAATTAAAATGGATGCGGAACCTCTTTCATGCAGTAAAGGCAGCATTAATAAATTGACATATACGATTTATTATGAATAAAAACTTCACAACTGTAAGAGAGGTCATATTAACCACCTTTTCTAAATCCGAAGACTACCCTTTCTTTGAGTTTAACATTTAAAGAAGGTGTTATTTGCCATCAAGCAAAAACAAGAAGTAATTCGTTTTCTCATGTTTTCCATAAAATATGTTTGAATTTATAAAGGCAGTCAAAATAAATAATGATAAGGCACACTACTTACGTAGCCAATTTTTAAAATAGATACGTTCTGCTAGTGTTCAGAACGAAACTCGTTAAAAGCCCACATCCTGTCATGACTGAAATGACTTCAGAATAGACTTCACGGATATCAGTATCACCACTCGTGTCAATGTCGATTACCGAAAGCGTATCAATATTTCGCCTTTTTCGACACGTTGGGTAATCTTCGGCGACTACTTTAAAGTATTTAGAAAAGAATGCCAGCTGAGCCATCTTTCATATTTGCAAATGGTTAGCCTAACAATATCCGGAAATCAGTTAACTGTGGATGCTAGTTACATACTTACGTTATTCTAGCTTAGGTCAATTACGCTCCAAGCAATTTTCAGTGTTTGAACAGGCTTGGTCTCAACTATTGGTTTACGTTTATTTCCAGGGTTAAGGCAGGTTTATTTTTTTATCTCAGGAGAAACTTGCGCAAGCTCATAATCTTTACTAGCGCGCTTCCCACTCCCACCGGATGTACATCTACCTTCAAATTCTAGTTTCTTCAATAAAGTGTAGTCAACGACAAGCCAAAGCAAGCCAGTGATTCCCGCAGTCTATGTTGGTAAAGTCAAGTCAACTTTATTAAAGGAAATATAGGCAAACGCCTTTGAGTTCCCTATTGGTACATAGTATTTAAGAAATGCATAGGCATAGCCAAACATTTCGAAGAAGTCGTTGACACAATTGTAGGCGGCTACTCGCTTGCTTCAAGTAATACACTCAAATGTGTTGGTGTCAGTTAACACTAGCCAGCAGACACTGAGCAAGAAGAGCAGACAGTGAAAAAACTCCTGAGGCATGGCTCATAATTCAAAATGGAAGGTCATTTTTGGTTTTTAGGAGAATATATGTTCGCATACCGTATTGCAAGTGATCTTTTAGTCTTTTAAAGTAGAGTACAGAGTGAGGGCTATTCCTTTGGGGAAGAACAGTTAAGATTGGAGCTGGGATTGCTGGGCTAAGAATACAGCAGGTTCGCTTCCTTTCTTCGATGTCCTTCTTAGTCGACGACCTGATTGTAACATCCAAATGAGCGTTTATCGAAAGAAAACCTGGTCTGGATGGTATATAAACATTAACAGTTTTGTGCCTATCCAACAAAAGCATAACTTGATCCACTGATTAACGCAGAGGCCGAAAAATCTGCTCGGTAGACATTATTGAAATGGAGCTCCAGAAACTCCAGGACTTACTTCGAGAGAACGGATATCTGATCAATGCCCACAACCTAACCCAACACGCCGATCTCGCGTACTTGCGCAGACACATCGGCACCCACATCAGACAATTATTGACCTTCCCATACATTTTTACATTCATTGTTTTGCAAAGTTAATGACCTGATCAAGAGTTGCCAAAAACATGGTTGCCAAAATAAACTTACTCTGCAAATTAACTATGTGTATATTTACAGAACTTAAAAAGAAGGCAAGCAAAATTCTAGCTAGTGACACATTTTTAATTGCCTGCCCCCTCCTCTACCCCTCACTATGCACCCACATTTGTGACTAAGGTTTTCCATCCTAATGATCTATTGAGCTTCACCCTTATAATTTGGTACTTAATTTACTATAATTACAGACAATGGCCGTTTGCAGAGGACTTAGAGGTCACGATAATTATGACGTCAATAAATTCTGCTCAACTCGTAGTATTCGCCTTGATCAAATTTATTCCGGGAAAACAACGTTTCAATATAGCATTTTTATTGATTGAACAAAATCTTTCACCAAAAAACAAGGTGCATTTTTGAGAACGCTGATTGAAAGCTGAAAGTTACAACACATTTACATTCACGATAAATAAACTGAAAGTGATAAGTCTCAACAAAAAAAGTCTCCTTTAAGGCCATCGTGGACAGTATTACAAAGCAGTAATGTCTGATGAGGTCTTACCTGTTGGCAATGAAGACGAAACCGTTCAAAATAGGATGCAAAATGGCAATATTGCATTTGCGAAAACTTGTGCCCATGAAGGGCGTTAAATAAACAGATGTGAGGGAAAAGTTAACAGACGGAACGTTAGAACAACAACTCATACGTCTTTTTCAGATATTCTCAAAGTTTGTGCACGACATGTATAGAAAAGAAGAAACATAGTGCTCCCTCTACGAGTTCCACTGTCTTGTCGCTATATACATGAAGTACTTCAATTAACACTTATTCATTTAAATTATTTGCGACATCCCCCATTGGCAAAATGAAGTCTGCTCGAGGGAGGTCACCAACGTCCGCAAACTTGATCCTGCCAATTTTCCTTTGTATTGACTCAATTGCAACGAAGATCAGCGATCGCATCGCGGGTATATGAAAAAAGAGAATTATTGGTACCAGCGTGCTAAACAGGCTCATCAATGTTACACTGAACTGTTGGGCTGGACTGCGTAGTCGGTAGATCAGCACACCTGCTGCACTCAGCAATTGCTGAACCGACTCAAAGGCTGTACATGCTATGAAGGCAGCCGTCAGAGGTATGATGCAAAACGAAGCCGACCAGACATGTCGAAGAGATTTATTACCCGATTTCACAAGGATCCCAGCACTGCTTCCTTTACTATCGCGATGATCGTGGTTAGTCATGGTGGCCACCGACCTCGCAGCAGCGGTGGTGTTGGCAGTTGCTGATGTTGGAAATGAACGTGGTTTCATAAAGTAAAGTTCATCTAGTTCATCTGCAGTAACACCTCGTTCTGAGTTCCGCAATCCTTGAATCAAACCGATGCAGAAATAAACAAGAATGAGGGGATAAATGAATCCAAGAATGGCGACCGAGAGAAAGGCGTGAGCATACAGCAATGATAGGACGGTAAAG
>UYRU01000038.1:0-14415 GCA_900617775.1 Dibothriocephalus latus | reverse complement strand
GTCTACTTCAACTTACCTGAGGTCCAACTTACCGTTCTGGAGTTATATTAGTGTAGGCTGCGGCGCAAAGAGCCGCGCACACATTCAATTTACATGCGGAGCAGCTTACTTCCAGCGGTCGCGGGAAGCAACTTCAACTACTGTTTTTTTCACTTAACACTTACTTCTAAAAATTTTCTTTTCTGACCATCCTATTTCCCTACCGCGCAAAACTCTATAACTACCGTTTCTGCAGGTCAAAATGCTGGGACTAGGGGTAAATGAGTGGGCCTAAATAAGCTGCTTTTGCCGAAATTAGGTATGTCTACTAGGCTTATTTAATGAACCGGTTGCAACGTACTGTGTAATACGTCTAGACAAGCAAGAAAATTATAAAAAGGCGAATGAAATCGCCATCACTATCGCTATCTTGTCCAACACTTACAAATAACAAACATTTTAAGCAAAGCGAATGACTTTAATATTGACAGACTGAAGAAGGACAAATACGATTTTCAGTTCACTTACAGTATATAATTTCGTCCAATTCTGCCTCAAAAATTAATGATTTTTCTAAATAAGGAGGGCCTTTTCTGTTACAATCATGCTCAGCCTTTGATGCGGTTTGAACACGTTCATGTACAGACATTACATCATTGTTCTTTGGAATGTTTTTTCATTAAAAAGCAAATCTTACCACTACTGAGCATGTGTAAAGGGATCTTTAGGTGTTTTGATAATTTGCAGTACGTTGCAGAACAAGTTCAGTTCACTAAACATAGACAAGTAGAGCTGCATACTGCTTTTACTTTCTATGGAGAATTGTTTTGTTCCCTTCGGACATAAATTCCATTTTAAAATAAAAGTACACCAATGCCCTTCCCTTAAAGCAACTTCACTACGGAAATACTGAATAATAAAGCGCAATTGCGCAATATCTTTGCCATCGTGGATTAACTCACGGACACTCTTCGGAGCATTGACTGGAAGGTACCAGCCTAGACTGTCCGCCAGGCCATATAGGTCTTGAACGCATAGACAGCTTCGATTTCTGGTAGTCACCAACGAGACGGTAGTTGTACTCTCCTGTGTAGGGATCACGAGCGTAGTTATATATCAGATACTGTCCAACACCATCGCCATTTTCATCAAAAGCAACCAAATTCCCGTAATTGTCTGTGAAAAAGACACAATGAAGTAAATAATAGACCGCAATCCATAGACAAAGTATTAAAACATGAACTTTTGGGTCATACTCGTTCTAAACCTCCCCTATTTCTATATTCCTGCATGCATGTGTTCCATTATTTGACATTTTTGTAGCTTTGAGGGACTGTTACACATTCTAGACAAAATCGAGTTTCACAAAATGCCCATGCATGCTAATTACCAATAAAATCGCCGCCGAAACGCAAGTATACATTTTAGTTAAAAGGAACCTGAAATTTAGCTGTCGAACAAACCAATTATACAAAACATGCAACACCTCTGTCAAGTTTGCAGCCTTGTAAACTGCTTTGTAGTTTTGATAATACAGCAGTTTATGTATTACATATCCGGTTTCCGGACAGGTCAACGTTAGTGAAAATCCTGCACTGTGTTCTTGATTACAAAAAATACTCAGATGGGGGTGTAATATTGATTATCACTTAACATACTCCCAAGATAGGCTATTTACGCTAAAATGCCAGCTTTCAACTGAACGCTGCAAATATTACTATTCAAGTGGTGTTAACTTTGCGCGATGATTTTCGATTCCGGTATTAATCCAAACATATGTTACAGAAGAGATAAAATATATTGCTTTAGGTACTTATGCGATGGAAAATTAAACGTTGGTAGGGAAAGCATATCCATTGGGCCACATGTATAAGCAGATAGTCGATTTTACAACTAATGTAAACCTACTTTAACAACACAACGCTTCCAGTATATCTGAGTGTCGGTGATAGACTACGTTGATAGTATGATTTGTTTTGTTTCTTAATAATTCTAACGACTAATTCCTATTAGATTAAATTTTTATTTTCTATCTTTGTATGCAAGATAACCATTGTCTACATTACAAACGTTCTCGTTTAACATAACTCCGAGGCTATGTGTTGGTACGGTGATTCGTATACACTATCCTTCCTTTTATGTTCTATGTATACTTTTTTAATCATACTTTTTTTGTTCTAGGCGTGGGATTCTTTTTAAGACGATGGCATTTTCATTTCAAGCTCGCTCAGTAATAGTTTTTAAAGCGCCTAAAATCACTTGCATGCACTGCACAATGTCGAGTTTCAAAAATATTTTACAAGCGCAACAAAAATTTTTGATAACCTTTCCACAGAATATATGCAAAATCCAGTTTGGAAACCTAAAGCACAATCGCATGCGCAGGGCAACTTTAAAACTACCTGGGAAATTCAAAAATATACTAAAAGGTAAAGAGCCTTTTCTTGAAGTTTAAAGGCAAACGTACGCCCAATATGATTCCAAATGCATAAAAACTATAATTATACCAATACCGTACAAACAATATTTGAACTACTATAAGCATCAATAATCTATCCAAAAATGCACACTATTTTAGCAGTCATTTGTTATCGTGTCGTTTGTGCCAGTGGCCCAAAAAGGGTACTTAAAGGCTGACATCATGTCGTGATTAAAATGTTTAGGAAGTATGCTATACGACTAATCTTTACTACTTGAAAACGATTTCTAGAATCTGGGTTAAAACTTATTGAGGTAGGCTTAGCTAATGCAAGTTAATAAAAAGGTTGCCAACACCGAAAAAACAAGATTAGGTTAAGCATTCTTTAAGGTTCAAATTACATCAAGACACGTCTTAACGCAAAATTTAGATATAGGTGTTTTTCCCCACCATCTGGATTGGTGATATGTTGTCACCGGCCTAAGCCGGATGCATGCACGCTTTCCTCAAATGAATTAATCTTCATAAAACTATGCAAAGGCCTTCTTATCTCTTTGAAGGCCAGCCTATCAAGCATTTTAAGTTTATTTTGGAATTGTCTGCAGGCTTCAAGAGGTTGAGAATTTGAATTAGCTTCGAACAAACGCGGTACAGATAAAAATAACGTTTTTTCGACATTTAGTGCTCAATTCAAAATATTACAATACGCAGTTGTCTCCAACGGGATAAAACGGAGGCTTCAGTGCACAACTGAAAGAACTTATCCCGCCGCTTAATTGTTGTACGTAAGCACAACAACGACTATTCCAGTTCACCGACTGAAGACCTTCTACCTATGCACGCCACTTCAATATGTGTTTACGAGCTCACATGCAGTTGCGGATGCAAATACATCGGGCGCACGCAAAGGCAGTTGGCAACGCGGTCAGCTAAATACATGCCGAAGTGGTTGCTCAGCGCGAAACAAAAAGTGACCAAGAGTTAAATCACGAAGCACTTAGCGAACGACTGCATTTAAGGTCATACTTCGGGCGACGACCGGGCGTCTCCTAGGTTTTGCGGAGGCAACTGCAATATGGAGAGGGAATCCAGAACACTGTAAGCAGCTGGACCATGTTATCGATCTCACATTGCCATGGTAACGATCGATAAACTCGTTCCCGCTTACGCCTCCTCGCCAGCCTTAGGACTGACTGCTACCCTGTCCCCTGCCCCAACCCCCCCTTTTTAACCACGTCCTACAAGCTTTCATGAAAATGCACTAACATGAACTGCCATGCTGTGACAATTACCTCCCCCTCCTTTACCCCTCACCATGCACACAACCTTCGAGGCTGACACTGAATTGGACAAATAATTATTTTATTTATAGGCAACGACCGTCTGCAGCTGAATTAGAGGTCACGAAATTTTATGACATCAGTAAATCCATCTAATCTAGTGATCTTTGCCTTGTCGAAATTTGACTTTCGCTTCTAACACATTTATAATCATGGAAAGCAGTCCGTTTTCCTCTTGCGTCGAAATTTTTGGAAATGTAACGACCTCCGTTTGCCTCCTCTGTAATTTTCGTTTTTAGAAAACGGTACAAACTGATATTTATCGGGAAATATTTCGCGTTGTTGCATCAAGAATACCGTTTTTCTGCGGTCAGGGAACGCTATCTTGATTAACTTCTGATTTCGTGAAAATAATGGCTCAAGTCAAGGAAAATATTGGCGGTTAGGGGAACTATTTCGCGATCAACGTGGAAAGGAATCTTTGGAATTGTTAATTGCCGTCAGCAGCGTCAAACCTGTCATCATCTTTATTTTGCTAGCCCTCTTTATCATCGAAAGCAATCAGTTCGATCATAACCGGCTGCTTAATTATATTTAGCTTTCCATAGCCTAATATCCTAATGTGGAATATAATAATATTTAGCCTGGCGCATAGGAGAACTGAGTGCTTTCCTCTGTTATGCAAAACGGTAAGGTTACCTATTCCATTCCTTAGCAAATACCATCGTAATAAATCAAATCTCCTTTAGTGATTGTTCATTATTACATTAATGCCTATATCTCAAAGAGAAGGAGAAATTGCGAACCGAAACCGAACTGGTGACTAAACATACCTAAGCATACATAGTTTTCGATGGAAAACGCTTCTCCCTTTTGGGGGTTAGTCAATTGAAAACGCCAGGAGAACTTGCATAACGTACTGCATAAGCTTTTAACAATGGAAGTTTGCAGTCAAGCAAATTCGATGAAACCATAAGACGACTTGGCGATGATACGCAAGCTTTCGGTAAATTATCGCCACACCACGACACTTACACGAAAGCAGGAAGATAACTGATCGCATGTTTGACCTTGTACCCCGTTTTAATATAAGGTTATCAGTCCGAGGTGAATTTATCGAAAGCAGGCCTGTGGGCATCGACTTATCTTCAGAATCGGATTTTCACAATAAATACATTGTATTTAGATTGCAAATTATGTCAAATCCTTTTACGTAAAAAGGCAATACTTTTAATTTTGCTACTGCAAGCAGTATTTTTCAACATAATTTAGTGCGCCACTTTTGCGAAATGAACAGAAAAGGTTACACTTATGCAAATGCCCATATTTAAGCAAAGGTCTTGGATTCATTATCGAAGTCTATTTGCCGGAAAAGGGCATTTTGTTTTATAATGCTTCAGTAGCAGTACGTGTAAAGTTTTTTAAATAAATTTTAAATCGACTTTAGTTTGAGAAATCAGTGCCACCGCAACAGCGTTGAATACAATGTAAACTAAGTCAAAGATCATATACGGACTGTTTTTCAATTTGCACGAAAAATTTTTGGTGGATAACTAACTTCATCCTTTATCTGGGCAGTCGTAGAAAACTGTACTTTTGCCTATCACAATTTACTTTTATCGTGGTTGCAGACTATGTCTTTCTAAATTAAATAATGTCAATTTCATAATCCAGTCACCAGATTAGTCTTACATGCTTTAAGCAATTCCCTTTATTAAATATAGATTGGATATTGTGAGATGTAAATCACGACCACGATATAGCTATCAGAATATATTTAGATTTTTAACAATATCAATTACTTGCAAGTTTTATAAGTTAATTTTCGACAGTTATGCTTTTAGAAAGGTAAGCAGAAAATTCTACAACTTGCAAAATGGAACAGTAGAGACCCGAACTTCTTATTACCACACATGTGCATTTCAGCAATTTATGCATATTGAGAAACAAAAAGCAGTGTAAAATATGAAAAGGAGAACCAAGTATTTCGGCATTGAACCGAGAGCGTAGGCCCTATTCGTGACAATTGGACATTATAATTCATACTTATCAAGACCAGGAACAGTGTGGTCCTGATTACAGAACAGTCTTTGGTTTACTCTTTTTACTTCAAGTTCAGTTTAGGACCTCATCCGATTTATGCCATTTTTCTGCGTACTATCTTAAGACGTTATGTGATGAATAGTATTCGGGGAGACAGTAGTGTCCGTCAGACTGATAAAACAAATGGCCTAAAACAATGAAGAGTACGATTATTTGAATCGGTCAACGGCCTTTGTTTATATTTATGCCCTTTCGACTTGCCAGTGAGTTTACTGTAAGCTGCATTCCTGAATACCACCTTCTATGCAGAATATATTAGGATTTGGTAAGATGCTTTCATTCATTAGCTGTGCGCTGTCCTACGTTTTGTGGTGTGTTGCAACCGAAGTAAGCCTAAAAAGTTTTGGATTCATATTAGATTCAAAAGCGGTCTAAAGGCGATCGTAAGTAGTGTTAACTATAAGCTTATACGCAACAGCTTTGTTGCAAGATTTTCATAATTGAAGATATACTTCCGCAAAATTATAGTTCCATAAGAAGTCTTCAGCATGATCTGAAGTCGTCAGAAGAAGAAACTGCATTATCATCGGTCTTATCGTAATGTAGCCTAACTCTTTTGATTAACTATATTTTTAGATTCGCAAATTAGGTCATCCAGTTGCCGCGAGTATCGTGGACATCTAGTTTATAATAACTGTGGAATAAATAGGCAAATCTTAATGCAGATGAAGGGACCAGCAAAACCGTGTAGTTTTTTTGGCAACTGCTTAGGTAGTAAACGTATAATGCGTAGATCGTTATTAATAATGCATTTGTATATGCATACACCGGATATCTTATAAAACTAAAAACGTCAGTTAATAAAGAGCATTCACAAACCTCAGTCAAAGCAAAATGTTTTTCTTCAAACGTATTTATTATAGCTGCAAGCAACCTGTTTTAGGCACCTATCCGCAACGTTTATAACTTTAGCTTTGATTTATTTAAAAAGCAAATCAAGTTAATGTCTCTTTTTATCAAATTTAAATTGTTTACTTTACGCACAGCAGCTCTAACGGCAAACATAATTTTGTCTTTAAATAAATGGCTATTATTTTACATATATTAATAGCCGTGTATATAGTAGTATTTATAACGTCTTGAAAGGCTTGCTTGAAATATCAATTACTTGTAAAGGTTAAATGTAATCAAAACTACAATGGCGATTTGAAGAAAAACTTGTACGCTGGGCATGTACAAGGAAAATATCACTATAAGAGCGCTCTCTGTATGAATAAAAACATATATCCAGTTTTCTTAATCCTAGGCAGAAATTTTTTATAAATAAAGCTTAAGACTCTTGGTGCACCTGAAAACCTTGCGATAATTTAGCCCATGTTCGGCTCGCCTGTCCTTTCGGGGTGCAGATGTACTTACTAAGTGACGTGTCAACAACGTCGCGTTAAGAACTCTTGCTGCAAATGTACAAATTCCAGTTAAGTTACGTATCACTCAGTTAAGTTATTTTCGCCTTGCTGCCAGCATAATAACAATATCGCCCTTTCAATGTCTGAAATTTTGAAGAAACTGGTAGGTACAGTTTAGACCAAGAGAGTTTGCTATGGGCATGATAACTCCAAAGAGTATGTGTTTCGCATATTCACTTCGTTTTTGTCAGGAAGTAACTCTCATAACACTATAGTGTATTTTAAAAGTGAACAAAACATCCGTTTTTGTCTCGAATTGCTAAAACTTTCTCGATTTATTATTCCTTATTTCTGGCGTTTATTTAAAATTTTTCTATGTCCGACGTTGCTAAGGTCGAAAGACTGCCGTAAATTCTTTGAACTTTTCTCTTTACTTAAGGATTGGCCACCGTTTTCATTATATGATTTTGGAGTATGTCTTGGCAGACATGGAGCGTAATGCACAAGTGCATAGTCATCTTTGATTATATTGCTCATACCACATTACATGTTAATGTTGACAGAGGTTAGTACCACAATATTAAAGCTAAAGGATCACTTCACGATTTGCACGGCCAGTTTATTACAATAAATTAATATTAATGTATTTTCATCAATTTTGGATAGTTTCTGTAAAACTCATTTTAAGATGAAAGAGGAGTTTGTTTCTGCCTCGTCGATTTGCCGACTTCTGACACAGAGGCGCTGTGTTGAAAGTTAAAATAATACGGGACATTTTTAGGGCGGTTGTGAAGATTATTCAGGTGATGATGATGATGCCAGCATAAAATTGACTAGATTTTTATTAACAGTATACCATGGGGTATAGAAATTTCCGTCAATTTATATTCGGTAATTTTACTCCAATTCTTTATTTAGGTAGTGATTTGATGTGCTGGTATTATGTCTTACTTGGTATAGTTGTGAATATATTTGTATGACTTCGTACACGCTCGGTCAAGTTCTCGTCGAATGTTTGCCATCAGTCTCTTTTACAAAATTTACCACCTGTTCTTTCATAATTTCATTTTGTCTTCCTGATCGCGGCTTAAGGGATACGTTTCTACTTTCCTTTAACTTATGCTTCCAGTATTAAACCATTCTTCTAGCTGGTGGTGCAAGACTGAAATGTTGTTAACAATTTCAAGAGGCTTTGACACAGTTCTGTTGCAACGCACACTAATCAAAATTAGTAATTGAAAATTCCCATTAATTGCTGTTATCCTCATATCGTAATAGCGAAACCATATTGAAAATTGAATAAAAAGCACAATAAATAACAGTATTAAGAAAAATTGAGTAAATGTAGTGACTTTATGTATAGGGCAAATGAAAGAAAAATGTTAAATTCCTAGAGCCAGTAATTCAAATATTTCACGGTAAATATACTGAGGCTATTTCAAATATCCATTTGTTAGTTATTTGCTCTTCATTTAAACGTATTAATCTGGTAAAGACTGTCTTAACTTTAGAAAATCAACGACCATCTATATTCATTAAAACAGTTACTCCAGCTATACTTCTAAAATAGCGTACGATCCATTCCATTTTGAAGCAAACCCGTGGTCATAGTTCTATAATGTGCACTACAAGTGCTTGCTCGGTTTTACATGGGGAAGAAAAAATATGCATCTTTCGGATGTAGTTTTCATAAATGTTTTGGTTATAGCGACATACAATCCACTATACAAATGTTTAATAAGTTTTCTTATAAGTGGATTTTAACTTAATGTAAAACCCAATACGTAAAATAAAATAGAGCTTGACTAACGAAAACTCCTAGAGGAAAAGAAAAATGTGCCAACGTTTTATACCGCAAATCTGTCAACCATAGCTTAACTTGAACAAACATCAATAATCCATTAGGCAGAGACATGTGCACCAGATAGGACATATTGCAAATGCAAATTGTACGCATGGGAAGAGCGTTAATTCAGAAGCCAACACGCTGTCATTTGCAAATTATTTGGAGATAAGGTTTTCCACCAAGCAAATTTGAGGACTGGTTGATGCTGCATTCATCCTTGTACAGAATAAAGACATTTGCATAGTTTTCGCAGATAAGAAAATTAAAAATACGTATTAACGTTCTCTACCTAATATCGATGCCACAAATATAAAAATAAAACAAAATCATAATATTCAAGCTTGTGTTTATCAAGCTTGTTAAGTTACTCAGTAGATGCGTGCTTTAAAACAAAACTGTTATTCTAAATATAAATTATTTTTAAAGTAATTTTACTAGGCAAAACGGTAAATTTCGAGACGACAATGAAGCTGATGCTGATGGAAAGCACATTTGTCTGGGCTTCGCTGTCGCGTACAGCCATGCAAATAATAATTTCCTTTGCATGAAAGCCCTTAAGCAACCGGTAATTTGAGTTTTTTTTTTAAGAAACCAAGAGGCGAGTTAAAAATAACTTTATTTCTATGGAACAACCTGAAGTCCTTTAAATCTGGGTGGCTTTGAGTGCCAAAACACAGCATAAATGTGATAACAGTTTTATTTATAGCAAAGATGTTTTTATTGTGCCCGTAGTTTTTTGGCGTTCCCCTGAGGACCAAAGGCGCAAATCACATTTACAGTATGGAGCATGTTATTTGGGGAAAACTCATCCATAAAGGACAGATAATTTATAAATCGAACCTACATTAAAACAACTATTTAAGAATTATATTTAGGATTATGTTTCCGATTCGTAGGACTGCTTAGTCCTGTACCAGAACCCAGAATTAAGTGCATTGCATACATAAATTTCCAAAATAAAACATGGGAAGTTTTCCCTGTTCTGCCATGCAGCAGTTATCTTTATCAATAAAAATGACCTAAAAAACTAAACTTGTAATGCTCTCCCTGACCATTATTTGTAAAAAGATGAAAATCCTAGGCAGTTATCCTCGTAGTGACGCAGGAAGGCACTTTTAAAATCAGAAAATAGAAGGAATTTCTCCTATGAACACGCATTTCCTTCAGCTACGGTATTTGCTATTAGGTGATTCCATTACTATGACGAAAGCTGTCACTTGCTAAGTGAAAGCGCACGACAATTCACTACATAAGTATCTTACTTGTAAGAATTCAGTTACCGGAAACGACAGGAACTCGTATTTTAGTCATTCAACCACTACTATTAAAAACTATGTCAACTTTGCGGATCTTTTCAGAACGGCTAAATTTTGACAGGTTCCGTCCTCGGCAAACGTTACAAAGTAATTCGACGAAAGGCTTTTCCTAAGACCCATAATAATTTACAGTTAAAGGTTTTTGATGAATATATTGCAACCAAAAAGTATCTCTAACATGCCCGATGCACTTATTTTATCTAAATGTGACAAAGGAGGCGCGCATGGTGTGAATCGAAACCATGAAAATAAGGGCATAGCCTACGTACAGCCAACGCTCTAGCCACCTGAGTTACGAGACCACAACCAGGAGCCTTATGTCTGTTCGAATTAACACCTCGTTCTCCGCCATGCTGATAGCAGGTTTGGAAATCTATTAATTTCAATACAGCGAGTTGCCTGCCCTTAAAGAATTTACAGACAATCAATCAAGAAGCTACCGGATGATTGCCCAGCTCATTTAACTAATGAGCATTTCGACAGATTCGGATGGTTCGTGTGAAATGCTCTGCGGTCTGGGGTACTGACACCAGGTGAGCAATAAAATTTATTAAAATCCGTAACTAACACTCAGTTATTACTCAGAAAACAATGATAAAGACTGAACAATAAGCATTTGAGTGACTGTTATTCTGCATGATGCGCCAATTTTAAGAGGAAAGTTTGCTCGATAAATATCTCAAGTGGGCGCTGAAACACAGTTTTGTGTTCTGTCAATAATGTATTAACCTATCTACAAGGACGCACAATTTCGTTTTTGACATAACGTTCTACAATTCCTCGGATTGTCGATCGTAGTTAAATATATTGTCGTAGGATAACTTATAATGAATTAACATATAACCTGGTGTTTTTACGTAATTCGAGATCGTTTATATTTAACATGCCTTTTTAGTCGGCACATTTTGTGTTGTTACCTAGTTATTGGGATTGTTCTGAAAGTCGGCCATGTTTTTATGAATCACATCGCCTATTGTGCATAGCTGCTTTTTAAAAATATGCCACAGATAACGTTATATCTCAATATAGCCTATAAATCCACTTTCGGTATACGTATGATGATGCATTCTGAAGCACGAAGATGTTCTATTCCATCTTTTTACAAACACCTTTTCCGAATTGGCCCTTTGATCTAACTAAGTCGATACAACGACGCTGCTGCTATGCTTAAAAGGCCTAGATGTTACGTATACCAACTTTCTCGCGGTCAAAAATTATTCGTGGAATGTTAGTTTTTTTTATCATTAACGTTCCCGAATTGCATAGAAGCCAGGCATCTGCAGTTGATTTTACTTCAAAGAAAACCCTTGGTAAAAGTCATTAGCGTCAAAAGTTTGCTGTGCACATGAGCTCTTCCATAACCTTTCTGCCTCGAAGATTGCAACATCCCGTTTCAGGTCAAACACATGGTCTAGGTTACATAGCTGCCAGGATATCCCAGCAGTTTTGGGACCTGAAAAGGCGTTTGGAAAATGATCTTCATGTTGCAGATGACTGCAAATAGACCAAACATGGCGATCGCCTCAGTCTTCTCTCCCAATATTGCCTATTGCAATACAGATTTTGAATTCAACCACTTAAATGTTCATTACGACGCGCGCCATATGCATCAGTGGAAAATTAACTTTTCCAGAAACTTCAAAATAAGAAGAACAAACCGATCTATCCTTGAGAGTGCACTACATGTTAGACGTCTGCTCTGTGCCTCACAAAGGAGCCGCCTAACATATGCGTTGAAACAACATGAGCGGCAGATCGTTGTTCACGGCAGGAAGGTTATTGTTAAATCCAGACCCATAATAAATGCCAAATGATGGGGGGGGGAGAGGGAGAGAGTGTGGTGGCACGCCAAGGCACAAGCTCACGCCATACCCGTCACCTGCGTACAATCTCGCCTTCAGTCATCTTTATTCAATTCTCACAGGAAGCTCAAATGGGTGAAGGAAGAGGGAGCGCGTTTGATGCTTCGAAAATTTACTTTGAGCATGAATTAATTCCAGTAATAGCCACCTGCCTCTGCGCCTAACCTGTTTTTGGGCCTACCACGGACAACGGTTAAAAAGTCATGCTTATGATCACTGTTGAAATGTTACTTTAGGGTTACTCACGTTGTGCGAAATGTTAAAAAAATTAGCAACTCAATTGCTGACTAAAAATGAATGGTGCAGTCCTCAGTTCTAAGCATTTTGGAGTCCACCTCCGTAAGCGCACACTGAATGTGCATTTGCTATTTTTTGCTGTTATTAAAAGGTCATCCTTCTGATATGTATTGAAAAAATGTCAAAGTCGCTGACTAGCATCCCAAAGTGCACCTGTGCGAATTGTCAACAGTCTGAAAGTACTGCACTTCTATCAGTCGTTTTTGGCTCTCCGATTTCCAAAGTTCGTTGGGAACTGGAGTTATAGTTTATTCGTCTGACAAAAAATAAGTCTATCAATGCGACCTCTGTACTCATACTATTATCTTCGCTTAATTTCAGATGAGTCACCATTGGAAAATGAAACGGAGCGAAATTCAAAATACACATAAAACATGTAGCTGCAGTCCGAAAGGCATCAGTTACCAGGCAACATCTGATTGCAAAAAACCTCCTAAAGAGGGCCCACGAAATGCGATCAAACTTGGACTATTAACACACCATATACTGTGGCGCATATATCAACAAAACAGAAAACAGAATTGAAGAAGAGGTCAAAATTATATTTTGAGACAACGCCGTGTGAAAGCTCTCTGCATGATACATAAAACTGCGTCACATACCTTTTGCAACAGACTAGAAATAAAAAGTAAGCAGATGAAAAAACTTTCTGTCAAACAACTACAGTGTTGATTAAGGTTTTACGAGGTGGATTGTTTAGTAATTTCTCAAGGCTCGTTTAATTTAATTTGGAATTTGCTACTGAACGTATTTCACTCGAAAGGCATATGATAGACGGAACGCTGCGCCAGGTCCCTCTAATGCCTATTTGGGCAGTGATTGTGTGCTATCCTTAGTATGTGGGATCCAACAGCTAATAAAAGGTAAGCTTGAGGGTTATAAAAGTAGACTTTGGAAAATGAATAAGTCCAGAATATTTTTAAAACCAGGAGGAACCTCCAGTTGCTTCATCTGCTGTCGGAAACGCATACTATAGTTGGCTGCTTGTACTAAATAAGGTTTCACTTAGACGAAGCTCAGGCCTAATTATCCAATTGAACTAGAAAGTGTCAAGATTAGCGTTTAAAACTATGCAGATATATTTATCAAGGTTACTGATTGAAACATCTTAATAAAGAAAGAAAATTGAACTAGGGAGGTCAGTCGACTGCCATAGTCGCAGGCACATCATTGAAGTAAATTTGAGCACAGAAATATGGACATTCCTTACCAGAGATCTCCTTGCGTTAAAAGAAGAGGGAGAAGTTTGAATTGAGGATCCGGATTTAAGTTTGGACAGGCAAGGTCACCTGCATTGCGAAGGGTAAGAATTTCCGTGTCTGATCAAAAAACTCAAAAGCTATGCATAATATCAAACAGTTTTTTTCTTAATAGCCTTTTTGCCATTAAATCATTCGCACATTTCTATAGCATTACGGGACCTACAGAACTCCCTGCTTGCTCTTTCTTAAAAGAAAATTTTTACGATCAACTCAGAACTTCAAGTAATCGTAGCGGTCAATTCGTTGTGCTTGGCGGAATACACCTGAAAAGGACGAATACATATAAAAGCTGCTATGGGACCCCTGTTGGAATGCTCAAAAATATAAGCACACAATACGCAATCTACCCACTAAGGAATATTTGGAGATCAAACACAAAAGTCTAGCGCTTACTTAACCACTATTAAGCCACACAATGTTATATTAAAACACTATTGAGCAAGCAGCTTCAGTCGCAATACTGGAATAACCTCTAAATTTAATTGCGTAGGCAGGGTATAAAGTTTCAACTCAGACTCTACTGCTGATTGTTTTTTTTTCATTCCCCCAAAGGATGTCTTTTTAACCACCCTCGCAGAAACCGCGTTTACGGTATCCTTTTAAGTCACTCTTTTAATAAATTCAGACCAACTCGAGATGGCACGGGATTAATAGACATCTCTGGGAGTCCTGCCCATGTTCCACGCACGAATGCGCCCAGGTAAT